>JAAEAF010003152.1:0-30041 GCA_011037195.1 Triatoma infestans | reverse complement strand
TAAAGTGCCATTTCCGGTTTTCCAATTGTATACAAAATTAGAATGCTAGCAATGCTATGAATGTAAATTAATATTACATAGCTGGTATAACCATAGATTACATTAAAGTGGTTTTTTGGAGGGAAGTATAACGCTACTTCTCCTTCCCCCCAGAATCCTCAAAAAATCAATTTTCCCGGAAAATGTTTAATATGAAAGTGATATGTATTTATGTCTGCAGGCAGTATACAAGTTTACTGAAAATCGTTTGTTCAATTTTCGAAATAATTGCAAAAAACTTGAAAAACTTTTAATATAGTCGCACTTCACAGTCTTCTTTAATAAAATGTTTGTATTTAAAACGTAATAAAAGTTATAAAGAAATGTGTAAAAATAAAAAGAAAACTTTCCAAAGTTCTATAATTCATAAATTGAATAAAGTGAAGTGTTCCTCTGATTTCGGTCAATAATAAATAATTTACAGGGTAAATCAAGTGGGCAAATCAACATTCTTCATTTTGCAGATTATTTTGGAACTTTACTTACAGCTCAGCCTCCGCTTAATTCTGTTTCTTATACCCTACCGTACACAATTGATCCCAGACATGATGATAGCTTTTCTCTAACGGAACTTCTTTCTGCCTGGGGAAGAATAAATAAGGCTCCTGGTTTAGATCGTGTGCCGTATGAATTCTTTAAAAAGGCCGCTGAATGTTTTCTCAAGAAAATTCTTGAATTATTTAACAGCATATACTTAACAAATAAAGTTCCTCTCCCATTTTTAAGGTCACTGATTTTTCCATTATTCAAAAAGGACAATATTAATATAATTAATAATTACAGAGGTATTTCTATTAACACGGTGCTGTCAAAATTATTCACTGGTATGTTATCTAACTGGTTAAACAATTGGGTTGATATTAATGATGTGTTAAGTGATTATCAAGATGGTTTCAGAAGAGGTTTTTCTACATCGGATAATTTATATATCCTTACTAGTATGGTGAAGGTGAAATGTAGAGCCAATAATCAAAGAGTTTACGCTTTTTTTGTTGACTTTTCAGCCGCCTTCGATTCGATAGACAGAAATGCCCTCTTTTTTAAGTTGAGTTATTTAGGTGTCTCTTATAAGTTCATTACAATGGTAGAAAGTCTCTATAATAATACACAATCAGCGCTTTGGAATGGTAAAGAGTTATCTGGTTGGTTTGCAACTTCAACTGGAGTCAAACAAGGTTGTGCACTAAGTCCGACGCTTTTCTCGCTTTTCATTGATGATCTACCAGCTAATTTGGGAGGTGGTGTTAAAATTAACAACCGAATAATTAAAGTCTTGATGTATGCGGACGATGTGGTAATATTGGCCGAATCTCCTATCGCTCTGCAGAAAATGATAGATGATTTACAGGTTTATTGTGATCGATGGAGTCTGAATGTGAATACAGAGAAATCAAAGATTATGATATTTCAAAATCACAAATCAAAATTAAGGTCCAATGAAAAGTGGAGGTTTAAGAAAAAGAATTTAGAAATTGTTAAAACCTATAAATACCTTGGTGTAATTTTGATCACCAGGTAACTTTTAAAGAACATTTTGAAGAAAAAATAAAGTTAGCTAAGTTAGGGTTTAATCGTACGTTGGGGAGTTTATTCCATAATAAAAATGTTATTTTTGACGTAAAGTGGCGGGTCTTTGAAGCAGTTGCACGGTCTATTATTTGTTATGCGGCCCAGGTATGGGGATACAATGAATATGATGTACTAGAGAAATTCCAACGTTTCGCAATTAAAAGAACACTTTCCCTCCCAAATAATACCCCAAACTACGCCTTATATTTGGGGACTAAACTTGAAGTCTTGTATTTGTATACTTTTAAATTACATTCTTCATTTATTGTCAAAACACTCAGCAATGTTAATAAACTGGCCTATCTAGTTACGTAAGAGTGTATTAGGTCGAGAAGTGGATGGATCCAAACCTGGATCGATAAAGCACATGATTTGTCAATTCAGCTAAGTGTAGATAATTTCAATGTAGTTTCTGCTAAACATTTTGTAGCTTTGCTGTCGGAAAAAATGAGAGTGAATCAGAAATCTAACTCTGGATAATTGTATAGCCATTCTTAATGGTGAAAATTGGAACCTTTTGTATAAATAGATGTGACCGAAGCGATTTTCTTATATACTATTTATTAATGCAGTTACTTCCGTTCGAGGAATTTTGACAGACGATTTAATGTTCGGATCCCCCATGGTGATAGCTAAACGGAATATCAAGTTTGAACTTTGTGCGAATTTTCGTTTTTGACATCATTCACACACACTGACGATTTAAAAAACCACTTCTTTTGATTTAGGGAACAATCAAAACTTTATTTCCAATGAAAACTCGATATCGGAAATTTATATAAGAGTAAGAGAAAGTAAAAACGGACTTGTTTTATGTTGACTCTACCATAGACTCAGACTCTGTATTGGTTATTGACTCCATCATTGGCTACTTATAAATGATAGATAATGGCGGGCTATGACGTCACATCTGTTTACACTACTTGAGTTTGTTAGGTTATGTTGTCTGTATGTTGACTTTCATGCTTCAGTACATCATGAATTTGCTTTACCTTGGCTACTAAATTATTAACCAAAGCAATGTGTTATATTAATTACAAGATTTTACTTATCTACCGTAATTTGAACAAACGCAGTTATTTCCCATTGTTAAAAAAGCTATTCTCGACGCATGCGTAAAAGCATATGTTCTTTTTAACAATTTTTCGTGCTTACATTGTTTACTCATTGATTTTATTTGTTTTCATTGTTTTCAACACATAGAGATGATCTGATAAGAAAACATAGTTCGGTAACTTCTACTAATTAACATGCTTTTATTGGCTCTCAATAACAAAAAGAACTGGTTTAATTGGTGAAAGTTTTGTAATATTGTTTTTCTAGTTGGTGAGGAAAAAGTTGGAGCTGGGAAGATCTGATTGTTTGGATTGATTGATTTGATTGTAAAGACTAAAGTTTTGGTCTTTAATAAAATAAATATCTTATTTTTCCCAGTTTTGCCATTAATATTAACTTCTTTGGTAGTGTGTGCAATCCATTGGGTCTGCTTCTCTAATTCAGTTTAGATTTTTGTTATTAAAAGCATGGACACATTTTCGCATGAAGAGCATCATTCCTGGATTCATCTGCTGCTATAAGACTATAGCACAAAACTAACGTCCGTATTAAATCACCTTAGTTCTCAGCGTTCTGAGGTCGAATAGTACTTATAACTTCATCGTCAACAATATAAATTATACAATTAAATTTACGTCCCCAAAACATGTATTTCCAATAAAAACTCAATTTCAAACATTTGGCACGATGCGTACTAGGAGTAAGAGAAAGGAAGCTTGATACTGCTGGGAGCTGGCAGAAGCGCCACCATATCTAGAGGTAATTCTAAAAGAAGCTAACATCTGTAATTCCCACCAAATTACTTAAATTCCAGTTACTTAAGTCCGCACCTAGCTGAGGCCTAACAAACGGTTAGCGAAAATTCCTTATTTAAGAAAATGGTTTAGGTGGCGAAGGCTGGAACTAAAAACGGCGAGGGAACCGTGGCGTGCTTACCACACGTCTCCAATATAAGTCGTCGTCTGGCTAGCCTGGCAATTCAAGAGCTCCGCGCCATAGGAGCGGAAAGAAAATGGTAAATTGAAGAAAAATGTGTAGATTAGAGTGAGAAGAGAATGGCGAGTATGAAGTGAGAGCGATGGTCGTTTAATGTTGATGGTTGTTCGATTGGCGTTTGAACAAGTCAGAATGAGAGCGAATTGGCGGTCATGTTTTTCAAGCGGACGATTGGACTAGTCCCTACTCTCTTTAACTTCTCCTTCCATGCCCACATATTTCTCCTTAGATTGCTCCCTCTCAGAACTAGTGTACGGACACATGTAGATCCATTACCTCTGGGAGCTCGGTGAGTGGAATACTTGTTGCCTTACACAGAACTTTCTTTGTGCAGCTGTAAAATTCAAAAAGTTTATTGAGAAGTTGTCAAAATTGAAAACTGAAAAAAATTAACGTGTCTGATTTTTGAAACTGAATTCCGACCGAGGAAGATTCACGTTGCAAGTTTTCCTCAACTTATGAATGTGACCTAAATTTCAAATAAATTTAGAATAAAACACTTTTCGTCAACTGGAATTGTCCAGTGAAAGACATATATGCGAAAATCATACGAATATCTAATATCTCACAAAACTGGCTTGCAAACATATATAAAAACATAGTACGTATAGACTCCACGTTTGTTATAGTTAATTGTTTTGTTCCATTACTGTAAAAACCTGTATGTCTGTAATAACTTTGAACAGTTGGAAACAAAATTGTTAGTTTTTGTTTGGGTTTATTTGCTTTTATACTTTTAATGAGTTTTTAGGAAAACTCACTTTCATGAAAATGTATAAATATTTTGTTTGAACATAATTTAATAAGTGGTTTATATTTTAATAAAAATTGTTTGTTTTATCAGAATTAATACAAAACAAATTTCGTAACTACAATGTTAAACAAATATTCTGAAATTAAGTTAACTTCCAACCAATATTACATTCTGTTACTGCGATAAGAGGAACTATGTTTGCGCATCGCTGTGATACTGTGGTAACTGAAAAAGACATCCATACTGAACTTCCTGATAGAGTTAGCCATTATATTGCTGTCTTTAAAACAGAGTTCTGTGTGATAAACAAAACGAAAATCTGATGTGAAACACTCATACGACTTCTCTTATGGCAATTTAATTGACAAAATGTTATTTAAACTATAAATTTGTATTAAACGTTTTGCTGACTTTAAAGTTAAATAATATTGACTTCACACTTAATTGACATTAAATTTAATTAAGACAACGCATTATAAAGAAAACTTTCATTATAATAAAATGACAGTTTTGAGGGAAGCTGGGAATCATCTAGTTCTTCTTAGATACTGTCTGAAATCACATTTCTCGGGAAAAAAAAATCAAATAATATAAATCATAGCTCTATACCAACAGTTATCACCTGTATTTAGAATACCAACAAGTTTAAAGAAACTCATTCAATGTCTTTATCAGAATCTAGCACTACACTAAGGAAAAACAACGATTCAATAATATCAGAATTCTGGTCAATCGCTTTTCTTCAAACACTTGGAAGAAAATCTTTGAAGCGAGATTTGCGAGAAAAAATTGCAAACAGATAGATAGATAAAAAGCCTTATAACAAATTTACAAATATGTACAATAATAATTAATAGAAGTTCCAATGTTAATTACATTAACATTAGCATTATAACCTTCCTACAATGTTTGTATAGTGATTTTTGGGATGAGCGAGGTACAATATGCAGGGAAAAAGGGGAAAAAACTATTCAGAAAGATAAAAGCTTTTACCAAAACCTTATTGTCGGGTCCAATCAGTTTGCACTTCAAATTTGGACTTTCCGTTATTTTCCGTGTTCAAGTCAACATTTTTTGCCTGCTCAGCAAGATTAAAAAAAAAAGTATTTTTGGTGAAAAATTAATTTTATTTTAAGAAAAGAAAAATCTTAGAAGAATGTCAATACTTATACTTACAGCAGTTAGAGATTATAAAGTAGAAGTATTCATATTATAAAGCGATAAATGTAATTTAAGTCAAAGTGGCATTTAAGGTTCGTTTTGTCTTCCAACTTTTTGAAGTTCTGTTTTTGCATTATATTAAACAAATATACAAACAGACAATCTATGACGTTAGTCTAGGAGCAATTTATGGTGAGTTCTGTGTAGTGTGAGTTCGATCTTGTTTCCCTGATCACTTCAGAATGTTCTCCCATACCAGCTCTGCCTCCCTCCCATACAATCAGGTGCAGCTCTTGAAACAATGCCAGCAATGTGTGATTTTGTTCTATGCTCAACTCCAAAATGGAAATCATCTGATTTATAGCATATTATTGGAAGATTGGTTAAACAATATAGTAATAATAATATTCTATTCTAATTTTTTCATTGCCCCCCCCCTATTTGTAGTTTCTTCTTCGAAGAAGCGTGCTTGTCAGATTTTCAAAATTGTGTTTTTTCATTTATTTTGAGAAAGAAAGATAAGAGAATGCCACTTTTACACACTGGAGTTCATGATAAGAGAACTGTAAATGGTCTTTACTTAATCGTGAAATATTATTATTTTCTCTACAACTGTGAAAAATATTTAAAAAAGGATATAAAAACTGTTAGTGTAAGTAAAGTAATCATTGAGAGATTGAAAAATTTAGCCACTAATTTTAGTTGAATAATTGTGTTATTATTGAACTGTTGTAGAGAGATAATTTATTTGTAGTTAAAAAAAAAAGGAGGCATTACTGTTGCCAACTCAATTTTTATTGATTATTAGTTTTTTTTGCAATTTTCTAATATGCGAAGTACTATGTAATTTAAAAATGATTAAATAAGTCAACCTGGCACCGCCAGTATCGCTCTCACTCTGCTCATAGAGTTGCTGAGCTACAAAACTTATATTTCCATCTTCACCCACGCGTTGCTGAGTATTCTCAGCTCTTTAGAAAACAACCTGGTGACGAAAGTGATTCCAATTTATATAAAACTTGCATTTTATAAAGGGATTTCAGTTACTCTTCTTCCTCCTCCCTTGCTTGCTGTCTCTCTAACTCTCTCTCTCTCTCTGGATATATATATATACATATATACATATATATAAAACTGACTGCATCTTCTTGTAAAAGGTATTAGATTGGTGTAAATTCAAACAACCTAACAGGAAGGAGAGTGGAAGAAGGGAAAAGGAAACAGGAAGAAGATGGTGTGTTCAAAAACCTTGTTTTCAGTTTACCGGGCAAACTTACTTGGATTAAAGTTTTTAATTTTATTACTTCTCATTCAATAGTTATTTGATTTTACTTTTATGCATACTCACGCGCGCACACTCACACACATACACACACACACACACACAAACACTTGATTAACGCTTTCTATACATATCACTAACTAACTTAATACGATTAATAAACGTTCTAAGAACGGAAAATAATCTTCTATTTATGGAGTTTGTGTTTGGGTAGTAAAGTGGTGGCTGGCCTGAGATTTTCTCTACTCTCTACGTATATATTGTAGTGTTGCCAACATAAATTTGTTATATCTATATTCTCGTATAGTGTGCGCTAGAGTTTTGAGCAGGCGAAAAAAGTTTTTTTTCGTTTTTCTTTCTTGAATGAACTGAAAACTTGAAAAGTAACTTTGATTAAATAGATTAACCCAGTCTTTTGGAAAAGGGTGGTGATGATTATATATGTCTATGTATATATACGTAATATTCCCCCACTACTTTTTAGAAGTATAGTGAGTGAATAATTAAGTTAAAAGAGTTTGTTTCTCCGTGCACCAAATTCTATTGTGCCAATGGATATTCTTGTTCTGCTGTGGCACTATTAGGATGGTGAGAGAGAGAAGAGTGTCACTACAATCCCAGACTGAAGGAGAAGAAATCATGGCGGGAGGGGCCAAACTTCTCAAGACGTAATTACTCTTTAGCTCAGCCATATTAGAGTTTTGAACTTTATCACTAACTCAGTTGGACATAAAACTGTCCAGGTTAATTGGAAAGTAAGAACCGCAAATTTAGTTTTCCTTGAAGTCACGAACAGTAGTAAGACATATGCGACATTCAGTTAACACAGTTTTGTGAATGTACTTATTTTCTAGATTTCTAAGGATATCTTCATGCCAAAATCACAATCATCATCCGACAGCTTTACAATTCATTGCTACGTCCCATTGGTTTACTCATCAGATTCTGCCAGTAAAATCTGTCCCTGTGCGGTTGTCTTTCTGTTGTAAACTCTAAATATACCACTATACATTATATTCCAACAATTTTTGGCATCCAATATAACGGCTCAGTGGTCGTCTTCTTCTTCGAGATTCTTCATCTTCCAACCACGCCACATATCTAGCCCATCACAGTCGCTTCTAGCTATATAAATTTAGCTTAAACTACATCATTAACTAGATCGTACAATTCCTGTTTCCTTTGTGATCTCCAGACTTGTCAAACGTTGATTGGGCCGTAGATTCGCCAGGGAATCTTCTTTAGTCGTCTAACCTTGATATCGTCCTGCTTTTGGAGTTTAGGATCGGACGAATTAATTGAAACTCCTGCATAATTAAATTTGTATTTGACAGTTACTTTTAATATATAAATTATGTATTGTTTGTTTGCTTTATTTAAAAACTGATTTGAGAGACGCATTCTTCGGGAAGTTATGCTGTATTGGAGCAAAGTGCTATTTAAATAAATCATACTGTCCTAGTATCTATATTATTTATTGTTTTGAAGAACCGAAATTTTTCAATTTTTATAATTACTGCCCTGATCAGTGTGATTTTGCATTCTGATTGTTGACGCAAGTAACAAGGAACAGTTCAATTTTAAAAAGGAAATCTGGTGTGAAACACTCACACAACTTTCTCTTACTCCAGTTCTTTCTTACTTCAAAATTATAATTGACAAATATTGTTAGTATGCCAAATTTAATGAAATTTGTCAAAAACTGAAAAAACGTTCAGTAAATGCGCACTTTTGGTTTACTAATTTTCTTGAAACTCGGAATTTTGGCCATCTACTTATTTCTAATTAATTCTGTTTCGATGATAGAATTGAATAATCAACTATGATAGCACTTTAGAGAAAAACATAATCCTTCCCCCTCCGTAAAAGTGCCCTTAAATTAATTTTCCCAGAGGAATGTTTTAAATAAAAGTTGTACATCTTTGTATGCATAGTTTATATACCTTAAATCTTCCATTATACCGTATTATTTTCTACTTTATTTAGCAGCAGCATTTTATGTAGCATCTATTTCTATTTTAGCGGCAGGAAATCAGCACTAATCAAATACACCGGAGCCCACCCTTCACCTCCGCGATTCTCCTAACCCCTTTTCCTACCTCATCCCTGAGCGTTTCGCTGTTTCCGCTCTTCCCTTTCCGAAACCCCTTCTTCCCACAAACAGCGTGGCATCCACTCCTTACCGGTCTATTATACTTTTAGCCCTAATTAATGCACTAGTTCCGTTTCCCGAAATACCACCCACGCCCGTCTCCACTGTAGTCTAACTGAGCACCTGCTTACTTATTACCTCCAGGGAAACAGGGTAATAATGTGAAGTTGATATAGTAAGTTTGAAGAAAATCGTCGAAGCCATTTTTGAGAAAAACGCAAAAAAGTAAAAAACCAACAAGTAAACTGGTACTTCCGGTCGATGAATTTTGACAGATGACCTACTGTTAGATGCCATGGTGATAGCTAAACGGAATATCAAGTTTCAACTTTCTACGGTTTTTCTGCGCTTTAGTGGAACATGTAACCTTGCCCTTCTCCCAAAAACCACCTCAATGCATCGAAGAAATGTTACAAATAAAAGTTGTAACTTTTTGTATGTGTAGTGGATATTCTAAGTTTAAAGAAAATTGTTGAGCCGTTAACGAGAAAATTGCAAAAACTGAAAAATCCTTCAAATTTCTGAACCGGAAGAAGTACCACTTTATAGCGCCACTTTAAGTAGTGGTCCTTCTTCCGATTGAGAAATTTTCTAAGTTCCTGTCGGATCCTATAGTGATATCCACACATAATGTCAATTTTGAACTTTCTGCGATTTTTCGTTTTTGAACTATGCTGTTCACACACACACACACACACAGACCATTTGCTAAAAAGCACTTTTTTTGACTCAGGAGACCTCAAAACGGATATTTCCGGTGAAAACTTGATATCGAAAATTTGACACGATTACAATACTTCCTCTTACTAGGAGTAAGAGTAAGTAACAACCGATGTTAACAAAATAAACTTGTATTTTAAACAATTCTTCTTTTAATAAGAGAGAACTTAAGCAAACTCTTTAATTAAAGTCTTAATTTAAGTTAATCCAAAGATTAGGTCATTATCAATAAAATGTTAGACCAAAATCTGAAAAAAATAAAATGGAGCACCTAAACAGCGAGCTAATTATTATTCAAATTAATTATAAGAGAGAAAAAGAAAAAGTAAAAAAAAAAAAATAAATGAAAGAAACTTTGATTTAACTTAATTGTTGTGAGAATTTTTTTTAATCTAATTATTGCTACTTCTTCGTTCTTTTAATTTCTGCCAATTTTAACTTCTTTCTTTATTCACCTTAATTTTTTTCTGCCTCCTTTAATTATTGAGAAAAGTCAATAAAGCCATTTATTGGAAAATTTATTTGTAAAGTCCATCAAAATTCATCTCAATACTGTTTCCTGAGAACGTATCAAGAAAAATATTCAGATACAAGTGGTAAGACTCTAAAGTTTAAACTTATGTTGTCACGTTAGACGAGAATAATGGGGCGGACGGTAAGGGGGAAAGATTAGTTACAATAAATTAATCTAATTTCAATCAATATACAATATATTATTATTATTATTATAAAAAATTTGGTGTGCAACACTCAAACAACTTTCTCTTACTCCAGTTCTCAAAATTATAATTGACAAATTTTATTGTTAGTATGCCAAATTTAATGAAATTAGTCGAAAACTGAAGAAACTGTTCAGTAAAAGCACACTTTTGGTTTACTAATTTTCTTGAAACTCGGAATTTCGGCCATCTATTTATTTCTAATTAACATTATAGCCAGAACATTCAGATGACAGAATTGTCTAATAAACTGAAAAAAATACTAAAATACACTGAAAAATACTAAATAAACTGAAATAGCACTTTAGAGGAAGCCGCGACCCCACCCCTCCCCCAAAAGTACCCTTACATGATTTTTCCGGAGAAATGTTTCTAATAAAAGTTGTAGCGCATGTCCCTAGTTTAAATAAATTCGCCGGAGCCATTTTTGAGAAAATCGCACAAAAATAAAAAACTTGTAAAGTGTCACTTCCGGTTGCGGAATTTTGACAGATAACCTAATGTCAGATCCCATGGTAATACCTAAACGGAATATCAAGTTTCAACTTTCTACGCTTGTTCAATTTTGAGCTATGCTGTTCACATACACACAACACACCACACACAAACAGACCATTTGCTTAAAACCACTTTTTTGGTCTGAGGAGACCTGCAAACGTATATTTCCGGTGAAAATTTGATTTTGAAAATTTGAGACGCTTACAATACTTCCTCTTACTATAGGAGAAGGAGAAAGTAAAAATAATATATTTTCTTAATGTAATAAAGTAGATCGTAATCAACTCAACATATCTACAATAATCTATTAGGAAAATAATACGGAAACTCCTGGGGTAAAAATAAATAATAATATGTACAAAATAAAGAAATAGTAAATTGAAACTAAAAGAAAAATGCTGTTTACATAGTGTTAATCAAATGTCTCTGTATCTATACATACACACACACACACACACACACACACACACACACACACGCATAGATAGATGAAGTTATTGGATTTGTCTTCATTTGGTGAGTCCAGGAGCCATAATTAGTTAGTATATAATTTAATATGTTGCCAATAATCACCTGCAGTGTTTTCCTGTGTTGACGGACACAGATCGGAAGTGAGCTGCTGAAGTAGGCTGAATATATTGTCGGTCAAAATACATCATTACCTAGCGCCGGGCGGCCAAATTAATCTCTTGCTTCTGCACATAATGCTCACTCCACTCCTCCATTCATCAAAAGTGCCCACTGTCCAGGTCGCCTCTCTCCTCTCGTTTCTTATGTTGCTGTGAGTGTGGTGTCTTCTCGCTATATTTAATACAATTATTTTTATTATTTAGTACAAAAATATGACTTTACATCACAATATACCTATATGTTTATATATGACACACATACATACAGTAAGAGAAAATAATAACAATGTTAGTAAAGGCTTTCCGCAGGAATATCCCCTGTTATTTTTTCAATTTAGAACACTGACAAGACATGCGCAAATGAATTTTGAACAATATGTCAACCACACTGATACGACCATAGGCAACAAAGGAAGAGATAATAATTTTTTGTGTTTGAAAACGTGTTTTTTTTTTGTGAAACACAAAACATGGACGTGCGTGGCATTGCGTATCCTACTTTATTATTTCATACGAATTTTATTTCATGTCTGTATTGTCGTGGATTTATACACGTGGTGTGTTTGTGCGTGTCTGTGTGAGTATTAGAAATAAAGGACCAAAAAAAAACAAATGAGTGAGTAAAACTGCACGCATAATATCCACAAATCGTGGGTATATGTATGCATTAGAAGTGCTAGACCCATAACCCGTAGGGTGACCGTGCTTTTACATTAACCCACGAACCCACTTAGCCAATATTTCATTCGTCAGTCATTTACAATAATACATCCTCACCCCGAACTCGCGCACACACTCTCTCTGAACATTTATTTTATTTATTCATTTTTTATTTAATTCCAAAATAAAATCAATAAATAATCATGCATATTAAGGAGAAGTATTGCTAATAATAATATAATTAATAATAATAAGTGCACAATAAATAATGAGAATACAGCCTTGAGATAATTAATGGACTGTTTTTACTTTCTCTTATTCCTAGAAAGAGGATATATTCAGAGCGTGCCAGATTTGCGAAATTGAGTACTTACCGGATATGCATGTTTTAGAGTCCCTCGAATAAAAAGATAAAATCTTGTGTGAAACCACACGACATGCAGTTTGCTAGATTCAAGTGACGAACTCTCTTCAAAATTATAATGTTTACTAAATGTTTGATTGTCTTCAAGTTTATATCAATATGGAGTATCCCAACTTGATGAAATGACATTTTTGAGGTAACCATACTCACCCCCACCCAAAACGTCTTTAAATTAACCTTTCTCGAAAAAAATTTCCCAACAAAGTAATAGGTCACTATATTCAGGTAACAGGTCACTATATTCAGGTAACAGGTCACTATATTCAAGTAACAGGTCACTATATTCAGGTAACAGGTCACTATATTCAGGTAACAGGTCACTATATTCAGGTAACAGGTCACTATATTCAGGCAACAGGTCACTATATTCAGGTAACAAATTTAATGAAATCCGTCTGTGTTTTTGTGAAGTGAAATAACTTCTGCAAAATTGCACTTCCGGTCAACCGATTTTCTTCAAAATCAAAATTTTTAAAACATATTTAATTCTAATTAATGTCATTCAGAATTGTATAATAAACTAAAATCGCGCTTTAGTGGAAAACGTAACATTGCCATTCTCCCATAAACTACCTAAATGCATCGGAGAAATGTTACAAATAAAAGTTGTACCTATTTTTATATGTGTAGTGGATATTCTAAGTTTAAAGAAAATCGTTGAGCCGTTAACGAGAAAATTGCAAAAACTGGAAAATCCTTCAAATTTCTCAACCGGAAGAAGTGCCACTTTAAGTAGCATTTAAGTGGTACTTCTTCCGGCTGAGAAATTTTCTAAGTTCCTGTCGGATACTATGCACATAATGTCCTATATTCACACAAAATATCAATTTTGAACTTTCTGCGATTTTTCGTTTTTAACTGTGCTGTTCACGCACTCCCACAAACACACACATTACATACACATACCCACCATTTTCTTAAAACGTGTATTTCCCGTGTAAACTCGATATCGATTTTTTTTTTTTAAGGCGCGTCAATATCTGCCTCGAAGTCTTATCAGTGCACTGCCGGCCTTCAGCCTCTCTCGTTACAAAATATATAAAATTTGACACGACTATAATACTTTCTCGAACCCGCAGTTAGTTTGTTGGTTCGTGTGTGTGTGTGTGTGTGTGTGTGTGTGTGTGTGTGTGTTTAACAGAATATCTCAACGCAGGAAGCTCAAACATCGTATTCCGTTTAGGTACTACCACCCATCAAACACGAAGTTTCTTCTTAAAATAAACTTGGAATTCTAATATTATATGCTTGATAAGACAATAAATTTTACTGAACTAGCATTTAAGTCGCAGTTCCCCCACAACTTAAGGTTGCAGCTTCCTCACAACTTAAGGTTGCAGCTTCCCCACAACTTAAGGTTGCAGTTCCCTCACATCTTAAGGTTGCAGTTCCCCCACAACTTAAGGTGGCAGCTTCCCCACAACTTAAGGTTGCAGCTTCCCCACAACTTAAGGTTGCAGCTTCCCCCACAACTTAAGGTTGCAGCTTCCCCACAACTTAAGGTTGCAGCTTCCCCACAACTTAAGGTTGCAGCTTCCCCCACAACTTAAGGTTGCAGCTTCCTCACAACTTTCCAAAAATCCATTTTCCTGGAAAAAATGATTGAAATAAAAGTTATAGTTCTGAATGTGTAATTACTGTGCCAAGTTTAAAGAAAACCGTAGTTGGCATTTTTGAGAATATCGCGGAAAAGTGAAAAATCCTCTCAACCACTCACGCTTAATGGTTTTTCTCTGAAATCTTTGTCTGTTATCGGAGATGATAGTAAATAAATTGAATATGATACTTTTTTTAGCTTGCTCATACGATTTTTCGTTTTTGAGGTACATTGTTTACACACACAGCCACGTGCAGACGACAGACACACGTACAACCATTTTTACTTTCTCTTAGTCCTGTAGTAAAAGGAAGTATTGCGATCACGCCAGATTTTCGAAATTGACTTTTCACCGGAAATAGATGGTTTTGGGTCTCCTGAATAAGAATGAAATGTTTTTGGCGCATGGTCTCTTTGTGTGTGTGTGTGTGTGTGTGTGAACTAACAGATTAACTCAAAACGTAAAGTTACAGGAAGCTCAAAATTGGTACTCCGTTTAGGTACTACCACCGCATCAGACTCGAAGATTTCCGGCAAAATCCATCAACCGGAAGTGCGACTATTCTGCTGTGGTTTTTTTTCCAGTTTTAACGATTTTTTCGAAGAAGGCCCCAAGGATTTTCTTTATACTTAGTATACCATCTGTACACAAAGATTATCTATCACTTTTATTGTAATATTTTCCTGGGAAAATTGATTTTTGGGGGTTGTGGGGACATTAGCGTGATGCCTTCCTTTAAAGTACAACGTCAACATAATACATGGTTTTACCAAAGTATGAATATTAGTAAAATTTAATACTTAAAAAGAAGTACATATGATTAACAAAATAATCGAGCAACATAAAATAAATGAAATAAATGTTCAATGTATTTATATTTTATTTAAATTTAATTAGCCCACTTTATGGTAATATTTTTTTTTAAGATATAATATCAGATAAATGAGAACATTATAATAATAAAATTACGACACGGTTTATTTTTCTAGTTAAAGTGTTAACGTGAATTAATTACGGTTAAAAATGAACCGTTACATTCTTAAATTATGCATCTAACTTTATCTATAAAAAATATGTCCTATTTAATATACCCTATTATTATATATTTTATTGCTGTTATTTTGGGTAAAAATAATACTTAAAATTAATAAAGAGTATTTATATGTTACAATCACTTAATACACACTAAAATAATAATAATAATAATAATAATTTAATATTAATAATTCGTAAATGAAACAATCACTTTTATTGTTGTGTATTCTATTAGATTATTGTTCATACATTGCTTGCAATTATTTAACAAAATGTTTTCAGCTCACCATTACATGACGGTCTCAGTCATGAATGCAAATGGTCCTAGGTAAGGCGAAATGTTTGTCAAAGTGTGAAATAGGAGCCAGCAGCTAGTAATGGCCAAATGTTGGGCGCAATAGCGATGGGGAATAATACTTGAAAAATGCAAACAATTCTTTCTTTTACTTCCTTTAACTATTGTAAGAGGAATATAATGCAATCGTAGGAAACGTACGATTTCGCTAAATTATTCGTAATGGTTAAATATAAATAACTTTTCTACTTTTTCGCGATTATTTTGAAAACGTTTTCAATAATTTTCTTTAAAGTATGCACACTAACTATATATGTAACCCCACCCTTATCAGGTTTCCTTTGATACTTTTTTCAGGAAAATTGATTTTTCTAGTTTTTTTTTGAGGAGGAACTTTAATGGGTTAAGCTTTTCTTTAAAGTATCATTCAGAATTCGATTTCCCGGAAATACGGACTTTATAGTACAGGTTTCTACGTTTTCCTGCAAAAACTGATTTTAGGAGGATTCTGAAACAAGAATCTGTGAAGGTGCTGCCTTGAATGTAGTTTAGGATTACGATTGTAATCCCCACCACCTATAGTTCTAGGTAAAACGAAGCGCCAGCTGAAATGTTATTAATTACTATAATTGAGAACAAAATTTGTTAGAATGGAAACTCTGATTGCATACCACAATTATTTTTATTGGTTTATTTTTTTAAATAAATCCCCCCCCCCCCACAAGAGAGATATAACAGTTGATATTTTCACTGGGAAAATATATCTGTATAGTAATACATATGTAGATAGAGAGCGCTTACATGCTGGGGCATAGCGGACTTCTCGCCCGGCTTACAATACTATGAGTTTTACTTTCGGTCCAAAGATTCATTAACAGTCCTGGAAAAAACTGTGTAACAATCATAAATCATACATTCTGACTTCTTTTTTCCACTTCATTTTGTGTGTGTGTACATATGTGTATTATTGTACGTTTGTGTGTAGGTTGGTGTGTAATATTTCATTATTTTTAGTTCGTCTCCCTTTCTCTGCACTTTTGAATATCTTTTGTTTCATTTTATTTCGAAGTATGTACTTCTCTTTCGTTTACTTCTGTTTCACTATTTTTCATTTTATACAAACTGGAGAGACGTTTAGACATGTAATATTTCTTCTTTTTTTTTAACTTGAAAAATGTTGTAATTTCTTTAATTTTCCCACACTCATGTAATAATTTTTGTTTTTTCCTTTATTTTCTATCTTACATAAAAAAAAATAATAAAATTTATTCTTGTTTTTATTTCTCTGTTGATATATTAATGGTTACATTTACTCTAAATCTGGTGTGAAATTTTTACATATTCTCGCACTTCTTATGGACAAATATTCTTCTAACCTAGATTTATACTAAACGTAAAACTATTACCAATAAATAGATGCGGTGTTTGATAAACAGTTGTTAGTTTTTACGTCACAAAAGTTTACCTCAATGTGATTATACACTATGGAATCTATTTGCTATCTCTTAAAAAAATCATAACGAATTTTATAGTTCAACATTCTCCGGGCCTTCCAATGGAAGTTGATGCACTTAGGCCCCAAGGGCATATTGTGCTCCTCGAGTACACTCTTACATTAGCCCTGTCCCTGTACTATAAAGTGCCAGCCCTTATCGGTCATCTCACGTTCAGATGGAACAATAAGGATAGGAAGAAGACAAAAAGGTAAGGTGTTAAGATTAACACCTCCAATCCACGTTTCAAGACCAAGAGACTACAGCCCGCAGGGAAGGAGAAGGGGGTTGTTACTTTTTGTCGAGAAATGGATGTGACATCCTATGGAATGCAGATGACACTCCCAAAGCATTCAAGAAAAGAACTCCCTGGTGCGTATTTTGGGTCCATCAGAAGAAACTAGCTTAGGATTAGGTAAAAAGCAGAGAAGACGCCCGGTTCACACCTTTGGAGTAGGAGTTAGGATAGGTTAGATGTCGAAAGGAACCTTCGATTCCAAGTTCGGAACAAGAAATCCGCGTCGAGCTTGAAAAATCGTCAAAATTCCCCGTAAAGAGGATCTGCCAATAGTCCGTTATGTGGTATGGTTTCGTTAAGAGACCGGATCCGTCCATCAGATCTCCTCCTTAGTTTACTCTTCTCCCTGCTCCCTCAAAAAAGGTTCAGCATGCGTGAGCATAATGAGCACTCCAAGAGTAATAGCAGCGGGTGCCTTATGCCACCAGATTGTCCCTGTAGTGGATCTTTATCTTATGATCCATTTTTCGATGGCCTCAAAAGCAGTTGAAGTCAGTGGTGCCACTGACTTGTTAATTCCGGACCCATCTTTACCTCCTAACCATGGATGGATAAAATGGAATAGAGAAAGAAAAGAAGGTCAGGAATGTTACTAGAATTATTGCAACGCTAAATGATAAATTTTCAACACAAATTTGAAATTATTATTCAAAACTTTATCTAGCCTCAACGTAATATGTAGAAGTGGGGTGTGGGAATTGTACTTGGTTTCAGGGCATAAGGTCAATATGGTAAAATGTATGGCAGTGCTTGTGTCAGCAGACAGCAAAAGTTTTATTGCAGCTTTTGCAAGTTTAGTCTAACTTTTAGATTTCCACACAATCCCATGAAAATTCACTTTTATGGGGAAAATGTTACAAATGAAAGTGAAAGGTTAATTTATGCATAGTTAGCCATCCGAATACATAGAAAATCGATAAGAATCGATTTGGAGAAATTCACAAAAAACAAGAAATAAGCATTTCCGCTTGAAATATTTAGACAAAAATATCGTGCGAAAGAAATGGAATATTAAGTTTGAGCTTTCTGGAATTTTTCGTTTACACTTCCACATAGAGGTCATGAAAGTCGTTTACACAACCACATAGAGTTCATTTGAAAGTCGTTTACACATCCACATAGAGTTCATTTGAAAGTCGTTTACACAACCACATAGAGTTCATTTGAAAGTCGTTTACACATCCACATAGAGTTCATTTGAAAGTCGTTTACACAACCACATAGAGGTCATTTGAAATCGTTTACACAACCACATCGAGGTGTGTGTGTGTTATGTATAAACACAAACCCACATAGAAGCCATTTGAAAGTCGTTTACACAACCACATAGAGATCATTTGAAAGTCGTTTACACAACCACATAGAGATCATTTGAATGTCGTTTACACAACCACATAGAGTTCATTTGAAAGTCGTTTACACATCCACATAGAGTTCATTTGAAATCGTTTACACAACCACATCGAGGTGTGTGTGTTATGTGTAAACACAAACCCACATAGAAGCCATTTGAAAGTCGTTTACACAACCACATAGAGGTGTGTGTGTGTGTGTGTGAGAGAGAGAGAGAGAGAGAGAGAGTGTGTGTAAACACAAATCCACATAGAGGTCATTTGGAAGTCGTTTACACAACCACATAGAGATCATTTGAAAGTCGTTTACACAACCACATAGTGGTCATTTGAAAGTCGTTTACACATCCAGATAGACATCACTTAAATCTGTTTACTCATCCACATAAGGGCTAAAAAAAACTTATTTTTCTCCTTCCCAGGAGATCTCAAAGTTTATGTAATTTCTTTTACGTCAATAAAAGAAAATAAAAATAAATTCTATTCTAAATTTCAAATCATTCTAAAATATGAAATTTAATTTACTTCAGGCGCTAATTTAATTAACTCATTACAATGCAGTGCTACATAATTACATATTGCACAAAGCCTCATTATACAATCAGTTTATTGTAATCTTAATTGAATTCATTAATTAATTTTGGTTTCATTGTTTGTTTAAATAAATATAAAATTTTGTATAGGCATATCATAATTAATAAAGTGTCTCACACACACACACACACACATGATTGGCCAATTAATTAAAACCAAATTTAAAGGCTTTTACCATTAAATTGAAATATCTCCTCTAATAGAATGAAAATAATTGAAGGGTTTTTAAACACATAATGCGCAACCACAAAAGTAGTAGAATTGAATTGTACCTTTCACACTGTTGTTTCTGTAGGTTCTTTTAATGATCGAGTTAGTGGCGTTTACCAGGCCTTTGTTAATCACTTTAGAATAATTTGATATTCTCTGTTATTAGAATGGAAGAATTAGCTGATAATATCTGAACCAAACCAAATGTCTCAGAATAGTTGAAAGAGTGATATCTTTAATTATGCAATAAGAGAAAATTTACACAATTAAGAGAAAATAAATAAATAATTTTCATTGAAAAAATGTAGTGATTGACAATCGTCTGTTACCTATTGGATCTGTTCAGCTAAATGTTTGTATGTTTGTTCTGACAAAATATCTGAACACAACAAAATGACAAGCAGCACAAAATTGACATTCCGTTTAGGAACATCCGACCAAAAAGTTTCGGAAAAATTCCGTCATCCGGAAGTACTATTTCACTGAGTGGTTTCCCTTTTTTCGTTTTTCTTCATGACCAGTTTTTTTTTTCAGTGAACACTATTTTCGTGAAAATTCTTTGATTCAAATGATTTTCTTTAAATTACGAACATTTTCTTCACCCTAAAAGCTCTTATCAGTTTTATTTAAAATATTTATTGAAAAAAAAATTGTTTTTGAATGATTCCAGCTGTCCAATAGAGCAGCTCTTGTTACAGACAACACCGCTCATCACCAGACAGCAACTTGTAGAAGCTGCTAGGAATAAAAAATCTAAAGGCAGCATTGCTAGACCCGGGGCCTCCGCGTGGGAGTCCAGCCCACTATCACTTTAGGGCATCCATCCTCTGACATTATTTCCAAGAGGCCAAGCCGCTATAGCCTTTTTGTTTTTAATAAACCCTACTACATCTCTTGCTCCCCGATACAAGTCCCTCAATTTTGATTTGATCTTATCCTCAGTCCATTTTCCTCCTGAATAGATCCCAAAGACTTCTCAGAATTTTTCTTTCCCAACTACATAGAAGACGTTCGTTATCCTTTGTCAGTACCCAGCTCTCGCTTCCATATGAAACAACAGGCCTTAAAATTGTTTTATATATTAATAGTTTGGCTTGTCTTGACATTGACCTGAATCTTAAAACTTTTCCCAGGGACTAATAACACCTGTTACCCGCCATTATTCTTGCTTTAATGTCTTCGTTAACATAATTTTTCTTACTAATAATGGCTACTAGGTACTCGAACTGCCCAACATTCTCAAACGTATTGGCATCTAGATTAACCGTTCATTATACAATACTTGATTGTCTTCTGTGGAACTTAGTTTGGGAATCGCTACACTAAAATACAACTTCTATTCTAATTTACTGGTCTACCATCGTTGAAATAAGCCCAAGGTACATTAAATGTTTTGCGAGCACGCAAGTTTCACAAGTTTGAAGAAAATCGATTAGCTCTCCTTTTTATTAATTTTCATGCGATCTTCTCATGTTTCGAATATAATAAAAACCATTAACGAATATATAATATAACGGACATCCACTTATTAGATATTAAACATTCTGTTTGCAGTAATGTCCTTGAAACAAGAAATATTATGTACCAAATATTATTTTTTTAGATCTGAGAATTGTAGACTAACTTGAGAAATTATAGGAAAGCCTAAAGTTGCACCTTCCTGGCAGGAAAACCCAGAAAAACTTTTCAAATTTTTTAACAACTTTCTATGTAAGGAATCTCCTGGAATACACATAGGGCTTCCAGTGGTAGTTGGTAAATGGAACTAGTAGGATTGAGGAATCACCAACACACAGACATCTCACTAACAATTACACACACTGTACGCTTTACAGGCGACAAACTACATTCTATGGGTGATCTTGCAAGCGAGTACAATAGAACTTCCAAGGGAAGGGATTAGATCAGTGGTTAGCGCACTGGGTTCCCGTGTTCGAGTCCAGCTGTGAGCTTTAGATTTTCTCTTCCTAGGAGCCTCTACAGCTCATGTCCTCGGAATGGACAGTGTTGTCTGTAACGAGAGAACATTGTCCGGAGGCCGCCAGTGCACTGAAAAGGCTCCAGGCGCCAATGACCTTAGATTTAGACCTTAAATTGCTCCTTAAATTTAAAAAAAGTAAATAATACATCTTTCAGAAGGTAGTAGCGCTCCAGCTACTAAACTTACATTCCTAAAAACTTTTCAACTAAAATGTTTTAATGTCAAAAATGCACTTTCGGTAGGCAGATTTTCCTCCCGAACCTTTTCATCGGTTCCGCTTGAATTTACCCAAACGGAATATGAAGTTTGAACTTGAGATATTTTTCTTGAGTTATTTTGTTCACACACAAACACGCACAAAAAAGAGAGAGTGACCAATCGCTAACAACGTTATTTTTCCGTACGCAACGAACTCAATACCAGTATTTCCATACTCAATGAACCGCGAAACCAGTATTTCTGGCAAAAACTCAATTTCGACGAAAATGTGCCTCAATCACAATAATTCCTTTCTACAGCAATAACAGAAAGTAATAAAAAGATTACATAAATAAACTGTTACATAAATGTAACAGTTTATATGAAAACAATGGAAGGATAACAAAGTAAACTGTCAACTCCATTTCTCCAGGAACTTACCGAGCTCTGAGTAGTTCCTGACGGTGACAGCCTTTGATAGAAGCATGCATGCAATTCTCTATTGTTTTATTCAGGTGTGTAATTTTTTTTTCTTTTTTCAATATTTCTTTCTCCCACCCCCCTCTCCGCCAATAAAATGGACATTTATAGTTAGTTTTCCATTTTCAGGTTTTTCCTCTTCAATTACTTCATTCCTGTTTCCCTTTTAAAAATCGTTAGTGTAGTATAGTATCGTTAGTAAGAGGAAGTATTGCGAACGTGCCAGATTTTCGGAAATACATATTTTGAGGTCCCTGAATAAGTAAAAAATGTTTTTAGTAAATGGTCTGTATGTGTGTATGTGTGCGCGCGCGCGTGTGTGGGTGTTTTAACGGAATATTTCAAAAACGGAAAGTCCCAGGAAGCTCAAACATAGTATTCCTTTTAGGTACTAGCGCCGCATCGGACACGAAGACTTGGGGCAAAATCTATCAACCGGAAGTCGACTTTACTGAATTTTTGTACCGGTTTTTCGTAATTTTCTCGAAAAACGACTCCAACGATTTTCTTTGAACTTGATAATCAACTACACATATAAAGAAGAGCTAGGACTTCTATGTATTTATTTACGTAAGGGCACTTGGGGGAGGATTGGGTTACGGTTTCCTCTAAAGTGCTATCTCAATTATTCTATCATCTAAATAATAATAATTAAAATTAAATATTTGTCGAAATACCGAGTTTGAAGAAAATCGTATGACCAGAAGTGCTTTTTACTGAAAGTAGTTTTTTGCACTTTTCTGTCAAATGGCTCTAAACGATTTTCTTTGAACTTTCAATATTAACTACACGTACAAAGCTACAACTTTTATTTGAAACATTTCTCTGGGAAATTCATTTAAGGGCATTTATGGGCGGTATGGTTCCCTCTAAAGTGCTATTTCAGTTTATTACACAACTCTATCGTCTAAATAGTATTAATTAGAATTAAATATGTTGTCGAAATCCCGAGTTTTAAGAAAATCAGATGCTCGGAAGGACGACTTTATTGATTAAGTCTTTCAGTTTTTTGTGATTTTTTCCATAAAAATGCCGACGGCTTTAAACACTAAGAAACACTAAGTAAGTGTGAAGAAAATTTGCCATTACGTAGTAAGAGAAAGTTGTGTGAGTGTTTCACACCAGAATTTTTTGTGTACTTATTTTTAGATTTGTGAAAAAAAAATTTGCTATTATGTAAAAAAATTCTGGTTACAAAACATTCATAACAAAATGAAATGGTCGAACAAAAAACTAACAGCCGACTTTGGTCGAAAGAATGCGAAAGTCATTGGGTATATAAACGTTCATTCGTACCAGGGTTCGTTGGTACATTCACTGGGTACTTGGAAAAAAAAGCAATGTTTACAAAAAATGTTAATAATAATACTAAGAGAAAGTTGTGTGAGTGATTCACAAGATAATATTTGTGAGTGTGTGTGTGTGTGATATCGTTAAAATTATTATCAGATTTCAAACATATATTAACAAGGATAAAGGAAAATATCCTTTTATATTTGGAAAACCATGGAAAAGCAAGTAGTTCACTAAATAATATTAAAATCGTTTGATTATTGGGAAGAGGGAAGTAACAATTTTGAACATCTTCTTTACCATCCTGTTGGTTCTGACTCACTTAACTAAAGTGTAACACTAGGCAGCCTGATTACTGTATATACCACCAGAGTTCTCTGTTATCATTTTATTTCACTCCTCCAAACAGACTGTATAAAGTAAGAAAGAGGTAGTTCCCCTTCCACTTTTTATAACTTCGTGTCATTCATAAACAATATTTTTTTGATCAACTTTGTGGTGTGTTTCCATTTCCCCTTCGTGGGCTTTACTTCTTTCCCTCCTACCCGCACAAAGTCACGGCGAATGTGATTGCAATTTCTTCTCAGATAACTCTCACTGTCTCTTCTCTATCAGCCATATTCGTGCACCTCCTCTCCTCCATCCCTTTTTCTATTTCGCCATCTGGCCACACTGTTTCCCCCCCTACTTCCTGCGCCGGCCAGCCCCCTATTTCCGTCCTGTTTACTTCACTTGCTCTCTAGCTTTCGTCCGTGCTGGGTGTTTTTTCGCTACTTTAACAGTGTATTTATTTCGCCTTTAATTCTACTCGCCACTTTACGCGCCTATTCGCCGAGTCAGCTTGCTCCATTATTCGCCTGCGAATAATCAAGCAACCACCGCGCCTGCTTCATTGTGAAGAGTCAGCGATTGCGCCTTGAGACATCCATCGTCTTCGGCCGCCTTCAGCAGCTTCATCGTATTCATCAACGGGCATCCTCACGCCCTTCCCTTCACCCTCTCTCCTCTCTTACGCCACACACCCTCACAAATACATCACATTCACATACAGACGTTACATCTTCCTATCCCCCCTTCCGCCTATCAGTTCTTCGCCGCTGCGTCGACATTCGCCGTCATCAAGAGGGTAAGTCTCGCCTTGCTCATTAATTTCTATTATAATCTAAGGTTCTTCCAGTTCTCCGCCAGTTTTCTCACTTCCGGTTTTCGTCTCACCGATCGCCATCTCGCCTGGGGTGTCTGCCGCGCAGACATTGTGGTCCTCCGGGCCGGATATACTTCCGGTTCTCCCCTGATCGCCTGCCATGGCCCCAAAAAAGCGTCTCCCCCTCGCGACTCCTCCTTTGTCAGCGGCCGCCTTCGCACGCCACACTCGGTTGGCTAAGGCGTTTTTACTCAGCCAAATCGAAGAGCTGCTGGCGTTAAGAAAGGAGAACGCCCTTACGCCTGAATCCGCCCAGGTCCGCGCGAACCTTTTGGCCACGGAATATCAGGCATTCCTTGAGGTCGTGGACCCGTTGAAACATGCAGATGAGCTCCCCGCCGGCCTCTCCGAGGAGGACTTTGAGACCGGATGCGGAGACATACGCCTCATGTACTTCCGGGCTCAGCAAATCCTCGGCGAGGCCCGCCCTCCGCAATTGCCGGCGCCCGTTTCCGCCAGCCCCGCTTCCCTCAACCCCTCTCCTCCTCCGCGCCTTCCGATCATCCCCATTCCAACCTTCTCCGGGGACATATGCCGCTGGGGGAATTCCGCGCCTTATTCAAATCTATGATCATCGACCAGACGTCGATCTCCGACGTGGATCGCCTGCACTATCTTCATGGGGTGCTGGAGGGTCCCCCCCCGCGCCATCATCGCGAACATTCCGCTAGTAGCCGGCCAGTTCGATCGCGCCTGGCACGCCTTGTGCACGGCGTATGACGACCGCCGGCACTTTGCCGAGACCCTCGTGCAGCGCCTCCTCGATGTCCCCTCCGGTACCTCTCTTTCGTCCGTTCAGAGCCTGGAGCGGATCCTCACTGGCCCGTTGGAAGCCGCTCACGCTCTGCTGACCGTGGCCGCCCCTGATCTCGCTTCCTTCCTCCTGTTCTCCTTGATCGCCCGCCACTTCGACGCCCAGACCCGCGAGGCGTTCGAACTCGCGCATGCAGCCGTTGAGTTTCCCACAGTCGCGGACGTCACCGACTTCCTGCAGCGACGCCTCCACGCCTTGCGCCTCATCCCCCCTTCCCCACGCCGCACCGCCCCCTCGTCGCCTCGTTTTCGCGACTCGGTTCCCTCGCGCCTTCCCTCTCCGCCACGAAGGTCGTTCGGAACCCCCCCGCTTCCTCGCGCCTCTCATACCTCGAGCCCGGTGCTGTCCAAACCCACTACCGCGACAGCGTCGCCGTCACGGCCACGCCCCCCACTGTGCGCCTACTGCCGCGGGTCGGATCATACGATCCGCCAATGCGCAGCCTTCAAGTCCATGCCTGTGGGGCGCCGGCGCGACTTCGTGTCCAGCCACCACGTGTGCCGCAATTGTCTGTCCGACGGCCATCTTCATGACCGATGCCGTTCGGAACAGACGTGCCACTTGTGCCCGCGCCGCCACCATACCATCTTACATCTCCCCTCACAAAGCGTCCCCCTTCGTGTTCCACGCTCCCCGGAACCCTCAACCAGCCACCACCCCTCATCTTCCGGTTCTCCACGCCCTTCGCCCCCCCGCTCTCCTCGCCAATCGCCACCCCCCTCCTCACGCTCACCGCCTCACCCGGAGGCTGAGCGCGGCGCCTCCCCGCCATGCATACGTTGGGCCGACTGCCCATCCCCGCCACCTCTTCCCACCGAGTCGAGACCTCTCTCGCCTCCCGCCTCCCGGGGACGCATTCGCACGCGGCATCACGCCTATACTTCTCCGCCGGAGTATTGACTGTCGCTCCCGCTGAACGCCCCACCTCGCTCGCCTCCACCCGTACTCATGCCCACCGTTCGCCTGCGCCTAGAAAACCCCCCTTATGGTGACCTCACCCGCGCCCTCGTCGATTCCGGGAGTCATGTGACCGTCATCACCCGCGCCACCGCCCAGCGTCTCCGGTTGCCGCTCCAACGCGTGGAGTCTAGAATTTCCACCCTGGCTCGAACGCTTCTGCCCTCTCCCATTACCGCGCCACTGTCACCCTTGTGCACCCCGGTGACCCGCCTCGTCTTTCTGTACCCGTGCTGGTGCTGGACCATTCATTCCCCCCACCCCGCACCAGGCTCTGCCGGTTAACTGGGCCCGGCTGACGCATCTTCGCCTCGCGGACTGCCGGTTTAATAAACCTGGAGACATCGATGTCCTTCTTGGGAATGATGTTCTCCCCTATCTTCTTCTTCCGGGTAGAGTCCCGCCCACCTTGCGCACTCCGGCCGCCTTTCACACCACCCTCGGCTGGGTCCTCTACGGGCCTTATCGCCCTCTCTCCCGTCCGAAGCGAGTCCGGTTCACCGCTTCCACTCGCGACAATGAGCGCCCCCGCTCTCGCGCGCCACGCCCCCGCCCCGCGCCGCTTCCTCCAACCCACTCCTCGCCCCCTCCTGTTAGTCCGCCAGAGGATGCCGCCACCTCGCTTCCTGTCGCCCCGCAGATGCCTGCCGCCCCCACGGTTTCTCCGTGTGTCCTGTCGCCTTGCCCCCTTCAATGTGAGGACGAAGATCTCAACCAGATCGTACGCCGTTTCTGGGAGGTAGACAAAGTCCCGGAAAATCTACCTCTCACCGCCAACGAACGCGCCTGCGAGAGCCTGTATTCCCGCTCTGTTTCTCGCTCCGCTAGCGGACGCTACATCGTCTCCCTTCCCTTCAAGGATGATCGCCTCGGAGTCTCCGTCACCGTCGCCACCCGCCAGTTCCTCCGGTTGGAGAAGCGCCTGGCCCAAAACCCCGCCTTACGCGCCGCGTATACAGAGTTCATGCGGGACTATCTCGACAGCGGCCACATGGAAATCGTGCGTCCGGATGATGTGCCGCCCCCCTATTCGCCATACTATATTCCGCATCACGCGGTTCATCGCCCTGACGACCCGCCCACGAAACTACGAGTCGTGTTCAACGCCTCCTGCGCCTCGTCTAACGGCCGGTCACTGAATGACCTGTTGCTTACCGGTCCTAAACTCCAAGCCGACATCGCCACGCTCCTTCTGCGCTTTCGCCTTCACGCCTTCGTTTTCACCGCCGATATTCGGCAAATGTATCGCCAGATCCTTGTCGCTCCCGAGCAGCGGGATTTTCAGCGCATCATTTGGCGCTTCTCCGATCAGGACCCCATTTCGTCCTTCCGCCTAAACACAGTGACCTACGGCGTATCCTCTGCGCCCTCCCTCGCCCTACGCACCCTTCGCCAACTAGCGACTGATGAAGGGGATAAGCATCCCCACGCCCAGGCCACCCTCCTCCACGACGTGTACGTCGATGATGTTCTCACCGGTGCTTCGTCAGAGGCTGACGCCCAAGCCCTCCGCGCCCAACTGCAGCAGCTGCTCATGGCGGGCGGGTTCGAGTTGCGGAAGTGGGCTTCCAACTCTCCCGCCCTCCTACAGGGCCTCCCGCCTGACCATTGCCGCCTCTCTCCATCTGAGGATCCCCTATGTCTGGATCGTGACCCGGTCCTCAAAATTTTGGGGCTAGGGTGGAACCCTACCGCGGACACCTTCTTCTACGCCGTCCGCATAAGCACTCCCGCCTCCACCAAACGCACCGTTCTTAGCCAGATGGCGCGCATCTTCGACCCCCTCGGGTGGCTCACTCCCGTCACCTTCCGCGCCAAACTGTTTTTTCGCCAGCTATGTCGCCTTCAATTGGAATGGGATCAAACCCTTCCCGAGGAACTCGTCGCGCCTTGGCATGACTTCCAAAGTCACCTCCCGGATCTCGCTCACCTTCAAATACCGCGCCTCTTGCCCGCCGTTCACCCCTCGTCTGTGCATCATTTTGTCGGATTCTGCGACGCCTCTGAATCCGGGTACGCCGCAGTCGTGTATCTCCACACCACTACTGCAACCGGCCATCACCACGTCCACCTCCTCACCGCAAAATCAAAGGTAGCCCCCAACAAAACCATCTCCTTACCGCGCCTGGAGCTTTGCGGTGCCCATCTCCTCGCCAAGCTGCTCCACGCCGTCAGCACACGCATGCTCCCCCATCTCGGCGCCTTCATCACCGCGTACTCTGACTCCACGGTCACTCTCGCCTGGATTCGCGGTGAGAGTCACCGGTGGAAGACCTTCGTCGGCAATCGTGTCGCCGAAATTCAAGATCTCCTTCCGCCTAACACTTGGCGCCATGTGCCCTCCGAGGATAACCCCGCCGACTGCGCCTCCCGCGGATTGCCGCCTCACCATCTGCAGGATCACCCCCTGTGGTGGAAGGGGCCCTCCTGGCTCGCCGCCGCTCCCGCCTCTTGGCCTCACACCCCCGCACCGGTTGATGAGACATCTATCGAACAGGAGGCCAAACCCCCCGCTTCGGTTGTGCTTGTTGCCGCCACCGAGGAAGACACCGTCTTTGAGCGTTTCTCATCGCTAATAACTCTTCAGCGCGTAACCGCCTACTGTCTGCGCTTCCTCTCCAACTGTCGCAATCCCTCCGCTCGCCGCACCGGCTTCCTCACCGCCTCTGAAATCCGATTCGCCACTCTCGCCTTAATCCGCCTGGCCCAATCGACGCACCTGGATAAGGATATCCAAGAGGCCCGTGACCCGCGATCTCGGCACCGCCTTGTGCGCCAGCTTCATCTCTTCGTGGATGATGAGCAGGTACTTCGCGTCGGCGGGCGTCTCTCGTCTGCTCCGTTGCCGTATGGGTTTCGCCACCCCGCCCTGCTTCCCAAGAAGCATCCGCTCACCCAGCTCCTCATCGACGACGCCCACATTCGCCTTCTACACGCCGGAGCTCTCGCCACCCACGCCTATATCCGCCGCCAATATTGGATCCTGGACGGACGCAATGTGGTGCGCCATCACATCGGGAAATGCAACCGATGCTTCACCGCCAAACCGCGCCCCGTCATCCAACCCATGGGCAACCTCCCCGCTCAACGCGTCACCTCCGCCACCGCCTTCACCGTTACCGGCGTTGACTTCGCCGGCCCATTCGCCATTTCTAGTGCTCGCCTCCGTGGCGCGGTAGTCACTAAAGGCTACTTGGTGGCTTTCATCTGCTTCACCACCAAAGCCGTGCACTTCGAGATCGCGTCAGAGCTCTCTACATCCGCCTTTCTCGCCGCCTTCCGCCGTTTCACCGCTCGCCGTGGGCTACCGCCCACCATCTTTTCCGACAACGGCACTAACTTTGTCGGAGCCCACAACGAGCTTCGGGAACTCGGTCGCCTGTTGAGTGACGAACGTCACCAGCAGGCGGTCTGTCGCGCTGCCGCTTCCGCTGGCATTGAATGGAGATTTATCCCCCCGGCCAGTCCTCATTTCGGAGGCCTCTGGGAGGCGGCTATTAAGTCCGCCAAACACCATCTCACCCGCGTCATTGGTGATCAGCGCCTCACTTACGAGGAGCTGCTCACCGTGACCACCGAC
>JAAEAF010003151.1:0-118074 GCA_011037195.1 Triatoma infestans | reverse complement strand
TAGAACAATTTAAAAGTGGCCGTATAAGTGTCTGTGACGAGCAACGAAGTAGACGACCGATTGAAGTTGCAACTTCCTCCTTCAAATCTCGCATTAACGCGTTAATTCAGGACAACAGGTGTATTACTGTTGAACTGATAGCTGAAGAAGTGCACGTGAGTGAACTATCCATAACATTATTCAGAATAAGCTGTAGTACAAGAAAACTTGCGCGAGATGTGTTCCAAGACAACTTACGGACGCCCACAAAGAAACCACATTTTCAAATCAGTCAACAGCTGAAAGAACGATGTTTAATTGAAAAAGAATTTTTCAGTAGAATTGTAATATATGATAAAACATGGATACACCATTTTGAGCCGGAGTCTAAGCGTCAAAGCTTTGAGTGGAAGCATACGGGTTCTCCCACTCTAAAGAAATTCAAGACCCAGCCGTCTGCAGGTAAAAATCATGCTTACAACATTCTGGGATTCGCAGGGGCCTATTTATTGTGACTATCTTGAAGATCAACGAACCATCAACAGTCAGTATTCCAGTGATATGCTCCCAAACAAAATAAGGCATGCCATTCGAACGAAACGTCGTGGATTCTTGACAAAAGGCGTGATTTTGCTTCATGACAACGCGCGTACATACATGGCACAGTTAACTCAAGAAACACTTCAAAAAATGGGGTGGGAGATCCTTCCACATCTCCCCTACAGCCCCGACCTCGCCCCATCGGACTTCCATTTGTTTGAATCCCTTAAAGAGGCTATACGTGGGAAACATTTTCAATCCAATGAAGAAGTTAAAAATCAGGTAAAAAAATGGTTTCAAGATCAACCCAAAGAATTTATGCCAAAGGCATACACAAATCAAAAGAACGGTGGCACAAATGAATAAATGTTGCTATGTTGAAAAGTAGCCAAAGTTTTGTATTGATTAAATAAATCGTCCTTGAGCTACAGAGATTAGTCTCATTACTTATTGAATGACCCTCGTACCTTAATATGAAAACAAAACATGATGATCAAAATTAATATACTAATTTTCAATATAATCTCCCTTGACTTCAATATTCATTTGCCATCCCCCCCCCCCCAGTTACTGAATGCCCTCAGAATAGAAGGCAACATTCTGACTATCCTGGAACCGTATTAGCTTCTTTGACTACAATAATTTCGAGAAATCATTGATCACATAGAAGTTTCTTCAGATTTTAAAAGAGAAAGCTACTTCTTCACCCATTGTCTTCAGAAATCGTTAGTGTTTAATTAGGAACGAAGCTCTAAATTACAAAATGCACAGAGCAGTACTTGCTATCCTGTCAATTTCAGTGCTGACCACAGATTAAACTTTAACTATGCGTGCTGCATGTCCAGATATGTTTTAATTCGCCTGATTGACAAGATCATTCTCCCACAATAACAGAACATACTAAGGTATATACGCCTTAGTATATTGTAGGTGCTTGAATGCAAATTGGTTAGAAATATGGACTGCTCTGCTATGGTGTATCACGATATTGATTGCCAATTCATGATTTTCGATTTATATAGATTTTATTAACAGATATATATGCAGTAATGCATATTTACTATTCACCTCCGGTCCAACTGCGAATGAACGTAAAGAATACCAGAAATAAAAGGCGTAGCTTTACTTTTAATTTATTTGATTATATATGAAACATTTTAAAGAACGCCATCCACGAAGAAAATTAAACTTGGACCAAAATTATTAGATGTGATTTTATAATATATCAACAGTATATTCTCCTCGATTATATAGAATTAATTTTGAATAAACATTTACTTAGAGATGAATCCCCGGTATAGTGTTTATTTTGTTGATGTGAGGGCCTTTGTGACTTTATTTGCACTAGGTTCTCCATCGTTATTGATCTGTATGGCAAAATGTTTCTTTACAATTTGATCATCTAGCTTCAGTATTATATTTACAGGATGTGATAGTTAATTTTAAACAATCCTAGAGACGAGAAATTCACTATGGATGGATAATGTCATTTCATGCTGTCGTTGAGAAAGAAGAGTCTTTCAAAGAACTTTACATATGGATGTCGTCATAATTTGATTACTTAGCAATATACCATGGAAGTCCTACATTCTTTCTACCATGCTATATTCCACTTTAATTGGAAACTAAGCCCGAAGAGAGGAATGTTTCTAAAAATGTCAAAAGAGAAAAGTTTTGAAGGAGAATTATATATTGTTTAGATGCAATTGTTTAGATGAACTTGCAGCTTTATTTTTGAGGAAAGAGGATTTGTAATGGGATTTGAATCACCTAAAGATTCATAGGATCCAAGAAGAATCAACGAACAACCAACCTAGTAAATCGCTACCTAGGCCAGACTAGGGTGGGAGATTCTATGTATATACAGCCGAGCTAGCCCTACAAGAGGACAGTTTTACAACAGTTTACGACTAGTTAACAACCAATCAGCAACCTTCTACTCCATTTCTCATCTTTATATATCTCTCGCTACCTAACTTCTATTGAAAAGTCCTTGCAGTTTTGTATGCGTTTCTTTCATTATATAAGCTTCAACTTATATTCTAGTTTATTTCTCTAAAACCCAAAGTCTCTCTTTCTCACATCCATTATAAGGATATTGGCTACAATGAAACAAAAAACAAATATTTCAGATGTGATGATTATAATTTTGATCTAGGAGTAGCAGTTAATCGGTGAATAAGATGGATGTTAATGATTTTGATCTCATCGGCACCCAGATCTCCAGAGTATGTCTGGCCGTGTAGCAGAATGAAGCATGCTTATTCTGGAGTACCAATTTGCTATCACAATCTTCTGCCCTTCCAATGTAATCGCTTTCATCAGTGAGTACTATTGAAGAAACCTATGTACTTCATCTTTTTCATTTAGGAGTTCTCAGTTCAGTGCTTCTTCTCTATAAAAATTATACTTACTACTTACTTTCTTAATTTACACCAGAACAACATAATGTGTACCATTAAGCTCGATACTTTTCAGGGATCTACATGGCTACATCCTTAAGAGGAACCTCCTTCTATTAGAAATGGATTTTTTTTTTTTTACGCCATTACTTTGGCCTTTGGGCAATTCTCTTTCTGAGCATTAAACACAAAAGTAGGAGCGATTCTTCAGACCATTTAGCTGGGCTCTTGATGAAAAGCTAACGTTGTCAGGGGGTACTACGTGGAAGCGATCTAATTTACCTCTATGGCCTCATTTAATTAACAAATGGAATATAGAAGGGATAAAGAGGTTTGCAGTGAAACAATTTAGCGGAAGACAAGATCAAGATAGATTTGAATAGATTTTTTGTTGCGTTTAAGATCTTGGTAGTTTAAGGCATGTAGAAGCCAACAGTTGTTTTTTAAGGTCGATTAATTATTGATTTATTCCATTCTTCCAAAAAAAAAAAAAAAATTAATGTTAACAACATAAAAATCACTAAATAAATATTAAAAAAATACATACTACATAAATACATAACCATACATACATACTATATATTGCAGACATATGAAAGATAAAACAAAGATACACATACGCATCGCATCAGACAGACGGGCAAACATACACGTTTACACATAAAGCAAACAATAAATACGTTGTATACAAATATACACATAAACTTATGAGGAGTTGAATTGATAAGGACTTATTGGAAGATTTTGCAGACATTTCTTTCATAGAATAATTGTGTTCGAGGCAACAAAAAAATAATAATAATAATAATGATAAAATAATTAAGAAATACTAAAGAATCTGAACATTTTTATTTAAACATAAACTAACATATTTTAATTTTTTTCATGGGGGATTCAAGATAATTCCTGTTAAGGAATTTAATTTAAATAAAGATTTTTAAAAGTCTTACAGATTGTTTGCCCTAACATCTGGTGCACAGAAGCTTGCAACATCTTTGGAATTTCTAATAACATTAGACTCAGCTAATGGAGGAACTGGAACCCCTCAAACTTACCCTCCTAAGAAAAAAATCTTATGTGTAACACACATACTGCTGTTTGTAGATAAGATCAATTTTAATTTTTTGAGCTAACATAACATAGATGTGGTGGGCCGTCTAGTACCTACACAGGCAGGTACAGAATGTTTACATTGTAGTCCAGAAGAGAGCCCTAATAGCGTTTAACCAACCCTTTTTGAAATTTAACATCAAAAAGTGCGCAAACCTACCTAAATTCAATTTAACAAAAAAAAAAAAAAATTGTTACAGATAATATAAATGATAGGTTTTATTATTATTATTTGTCTGTGGGGAGGGACCAAACTCTACGCTATCCAATGCCTCACTGGGCCCATACAGCTACCCCAAGAAAAACAACAACAAATCGGGTCTAGAAAAAATATCCAGACCCGGATCTAATCCATCTAAGATTCACCACAGGCCGAATAAATCGGACAATAACCTTAAGGGGAAATAGCCTAAGCTCTTCCACAGACATCCCATTCCGACCAAAGGTCCTAAAACTAATTTCCTCACAACCCAGGCAATCAGTCATAAGATGAGTGAGCGTTGTCTCCTCTGTCTCACAGACTCTACAAAATGGATCCGGCATGAGTCCCATTATGTAGAGATGTCTTCTTAAACCACAATGTCCAGTATGAGATCCAAAAAGATGCCTGAGAGAGCTCCGTTAAAATACCCTGCAACGTCTCACTAATGGCCTTGTCCGGACCGCCGATGAGTATTTTGGACTGCCGAAAACCAACTGAGCTCATCCATAAGGATCAATGCTGTGAAGCTGTGGCAAATAAACCTATTCACATCCTCTTTCCCATGTGACCTGGCACCCAGGCTATAAATTCTGGTATCTGTGCAGTTAGCATTCCACGTTTAAAGGAAATTATCCTAGTTATTTTTTTAAGATAATCGATAAAACGCAAAAGCCCAAAGTTGCACAACCCGGTTAACCCATTTTTTCAAATCTGGAATTCTAGCAATAATTCTGATGTACATAAATATTATATAGGTGACAGAACCATACATTATACTATAGTGCAACTTTAGAGGAAAGCTTAACGCTACTGTTCCCCCCGGGGCCCCCAAAAAATCAATTTTCCTGAGAAAATATTACAAATGAAAGTGATAGGTATCTACTTGTGTAGAAAATATGAGAAGTTTAAAAAAAAATGTTTTTCTTCTTCCCAACGCCATGACTTCGACTATTTAGCTATTCTCCGTCGCGCAGCCCACTATAAATAGACTACGCTGGCGACAGATGTTGTTCATTTAGTTGGATATGGAAGGGGCACTTGAGAACAATCTCGAACGTGAACAACTTCATGCCTCCTAGAAAATAACTGTTGGAGCCTTTTCCAGAAAAACGCAAATACTGAAGAAAAACAACGTTCAGCAAAGCCCCACTTCCGATTGATGGTTTCTCCCCGAAACTTCGTGTCAGATGTGGTTTCACACTTTACTTGGTTTGATAGTTTTGTAACTCTCTTTTTTTCTTTTCTTAATTGATCTAAATAACCATCTGTCATCTGAATGCTAAAATAATACTTGCATGTAAAACTTATTAAATACATATCTTATATCTAAAAACTTCCTAACTTACAACAACATTTACTTCGTTATATTTGTTTTAAATTAACTATCAAGATGACACTTGACAAAATCTACAAAACAGAACATTAGAACTTTGTATTGATCTATTTATTCAGCACAATTATGTAGACAAGAAGTTAGAGATAAATCCATAACTATTGTAAGAGATCAATTTCTGCCTTTCTAAAAGTTACGATATAATATTGCAGTTGAAAGCAGATTATAGTTTTCATGGAAACTTTAAAGTTAGCTTATCTAGTGCAAACAATTTTGAAGCACTTGATTTTGGAACACTTGATGATTGCATAGTGCTCCAAGAGAGTATAAATAACCGTAATCAATAATGACAGGCAACTGCAGTGGTTCTAAACATCAAGCATCATTCAGTAACTTGTTATAGAACCAAACAACCAGTTCTCTTTGACTACAAAATACATGATGTTATGTTGTTAAAGATTTCGGAGTCTTTTTGTATTATAATTTAACTTTTATTTCTCTTTTCCAAACACATTACGCTAGAAGATATCTCAAGAAATGGAGTTTATCGTTAAAATTCTCTACGTGTACTTGTACACAACCCTTATCCGCTCATTATGGGTATATATAATAAAATATTTGGTTTCCTTAAAAAAATCATCCACCTTATGTTTTCTAAAAATTATCTTCATTGTTTTGTTGTACAGCATTCAGAGTATTTAGAGGATTTAAATCTATCATCATTACAACTAAAAAACATAAATATAGATTTAAGAACTCTCTTTGGGCTTCCAAGAAAAAGTGGGTCCCACAAGATATGGAAATCTTCATGATCCTTTCCGTCCACAAGAAAGTTGACAAACGAGACTGTGGTAATCATAGTCAAATCATGCTTCCTAGTGTCTCAAGCGGGTTTGCCAGCGAGAAATCCAAGGTATACTTCATGACTCAGAATACTGATTCCGAGACGATTAAGGCATCAAGATTAATTATCACATGAAGCAATATTCTGTGAATCTGCTAGATCTGTGGAATGTTGTGGAATAAACCGCCAACAAAACATCACACAAAATTTGGCTCAAATATTCCATTAACAACTACATAGAGGCGCCACCACTGAGCCTTAAACGCACGTCAACTACGTATTACACTAACCTTCACCAAACATCATATTCCTGCCATTAGCAACGGAAGAAAATGACGGATTTGGTAAAAACCATTCAATTCAGTCCGAAGATAATATCATGTAATTCCTATGGAGAAGTATGAAATACAGGTCTAAGGTTTACAGTACAAAGCTACTGCGAAATGCCACTTACAAATATTATTATAATGGAATGAAATAAGGATTAGTCGTATTCTTTATTTTGTTCATAAAGAATAATCAGCAAAAATGAAGGCGCTTTCATAGGTCATAGGTTTGAAGATTAGCGCATCGCATATTTATTTTCGAAGAGAAGATTTCATACTGAGCGAAAGCGAATATAATAAATAGTTTCCAGTATAATGACAATATATTCTTTAAAGAACAAAAAAAAAAAAACTGGGGCTGCAGTTAATTGTATAGAAAACAAAACAATAGTGAGAAGAAGGGAAGTAAATAGCTAAGTGGTTCGCGTATTGGACTACCACGCGGAGGACCCGAGTTCGAATCCAGCTGTGGGATCCTTAGATCTTTACTTCCTAAGAACCTCTACAGCTCACTGTCCGGTGATGGGCAGTGTTGTCTGAAACGAGAGAACACTGTCCGGAGACCGGCAGTGCACTGAGAAGGCTCTGAGCACCAATGACCATAGATCTTGACGCGCCTTAAATTAAAAGACAAAATAGTGAGACGGTAAAGTGTACTATATGGAAGTCAATGAGACAAAAATTGAAGAAGTAGATTCTTTCATGTATCTGGGAGCTCTTCTGTCATCACGAAAAGGCACTCTTGGAATAAACTAAAGATACGCATTGTGGGGGAATAGTTTGATGACATTCAGACAGAGATTGAGAAAAGACAAGTTCCATAAAAGGCAAAAATAGCCATCTAATATATCTGAATTCCCATCACATCTTATACAAATTAGAGAATCGTGGACACAAAAAGGCCCACAAGCGCGATCTTGACAATGCAGCGTTTTCTAGATGTGAAAAAAAATTGCGGAAGAGAACCTCGAGGGACAAAGACTGCATCCATAAGGAAAAATCCAGCGTTAAATCAAGCATTTGAAACTGTAACATTAATACAGCTTCGCTGATTCGGCCATGTCTATGACTAGAATTGATGAGAATGGTGAAAAATCATCGGATTTAGAAAATAAATAAAAAGGCAGTGAACAAACAAACAAACAAACAAAATTACAGATTTTTAAAATATTTCACAAAATTTCCTTATGTTTTTACAACAAAAAGGATGACTTGAGATGATATGATAATAACCACTTGATCCTTATTTCGATACAGTAACTTTACATATTCTATACCCAGTCTTCTATATCAATGTTAATCAGCTTTGGTAAACCGTTAAAGGTAATGTTTAAGTAGATTAACTAACTTGTCAAGAAGCTTTACAGCTTTAAACACAAGTCTGCTTGGATAATCCAAATAATGTTATATATGCATGAAGTATGTAGGGTTGAGGACCAGATATAGTTTGTAATTAAAGTAATTCGTTAAAAAGTCCATCTTTATATTTCTGTTCACTGAGATGGAAAGTTTGAAGGCTGAGTTTATTTAAATAAAAAAAATACTTATATTAGTTTGATAGCAACACTTGAATAAACTGTACATATCCTTTTGCTACCGAAGAGAAAGATCAAAGGATTCTCAAATATCAAAAAAAGGACCATCAGGTAAAAATGAAGTTTACAATATTGGTCATTTCTATACATAAAGCTGAAAAAAGCTTACTTCTTTTTTTTTATTTATTTCCGTATCGAAATGAAATATCACATATGAAAAATATTTTACTATATCCCTTTTATTTTATTTTTTTTACTTTCTCTTACTCCTAGTATTACTTTCTCTTACTCCTAGTAAGAGGAAGTATTGTAATCGTGTCAAATTTTCGATATCGAGTTTTCACCGGAAATATTCGTTTACCCCTGAGTCCAAAAAAGTGGTTTTTAGGAAATGGTCTTGTGTGTGTGTGTGGATGTGTCTGAGTGTGTATGTATGTATGTAGTGAACAGCAACGGCTCAAAAACGAAAAATGCAGAAAGTTCAAACTTTATATTCCGTTTGAATATCACCATGGGATCTGAGAGTACGTTATCTGTCAAAATTTCTCAACCGGAAGTACCAATTTATTGAATGTTTTTTATTTTTTCACTTTTTTTCAATTTTCTCGAAAATGGCTCCAACGATTTTCTATAAACTTGGTTATATCAACTACACATACAAAGATCTACAATTTTTTATTTGAAACATTTCTCCGGTAAAATGTATTTAAAGGCACTTTTAGGGGAGGGGTTGGGTTGGTTGTTCTTTAAAGTACTATTTCAGTTTATTACACAATTTTGTAAGATAAACAATGTTAAGTAGAATGGAATATGTTGCCAAAATTCTGAGTTAGAAAAATATCGGCTGACCGGAAGTGCGTTTTTACGAAACATTTTTTTCAGTTTTCTGCGATTTTCTTAAAAACAGCTTAAACTATTTTCTTTAAACTTAGTGTATGAGCTACATATATAAAGAGCTACAACTTTTATTCGAAACATTTCTTCGAGAAAATTCATTTGTGGTGGCTTTTGTTGGAGGGGGGATGTTATCATCAAAAAAGCTATTATGTTGTTGTGGTAGTGAAAATTCGGCAAATTTATTGTCTTCTTCAGGGTCTGTACAAAGGTTTTAGTACAAATCATACTGTATAAATTAACTAAATAAAAAGTATTATATATATAAAGCAAATTGAAATTTATTTTCAACTATGCTATTACTGCAGAACAAATCAGTAATAAAACTACATCATAATTCTTAAAATTTAAACAGTATGTGGTATATAAATAGTAAATATGGAAATAACACAAGAAGTGTACTTACAAAAATTTCTTGTGTGAATTTCTTAAAACCTACAAATTTAACCTGTGATATACCATCACCAAGTGTTACGGAAATTGGATTTGGTATATCAGAAAAAATAGCCAAAATATTCAAGAAATAGAACCTTAAACCTTAAATCCTTAAATGGAAATACCTTGTGGAAATACTTTTCCATCGCTCACAAAAACTACAATCCTAAAAAAAAAAACTCTTTTCTAAACTCAAAGACCCCACACCCACAACTTTATTATCAGATGTTATTTATAAAATAAACTGTTTACAATGCCCACTACATACATACGACAGACATTTCAGTAATTAAAAAATAGACTGTGCCAACATAAATACGACTGCAAATCTAAAAAAAACCAAAGGACATGACTGCAGCACTAACCAAACATTGCATATAATACAAACATGAATTTGACATGGAAAACACTAAAATTTTCTCCATTAACAATAATAATAAAAAAAGAAATATATTGGAAATGATACATATTGTGATAGATGCAAGAAACTTGAAATAATATTAAATTATAAGAAAAATCAGAAATGTGACATTCCCTTGCAAAAGGGCTAGCCAGGTATACAAGTCCAGTTACTGGTACGGTTCAAGAACAAATATGGCATTGTACTACCCCCTTCTCCTCACAGGGGAGGAATTGAAGAAATAAAGAGAAGAGATATTTTAAAGACAGACTTGCGCTAGAAATCAAGGTGGAAGCATCAGAGCTATACCATTATCAAGTTATAAGAATTTATTATAAGTTTTATTTGTGATATCCAAAGTACTTAATTTCTCTTAAGGAGTAATATATTTAATTTAATCTACCAGTGTGTTCTTAATTATTCTTATACTTCTATCTTTTCCTCAAACAACATACAAGCCCTAATACGAAAACGCTCGTGCTACACACTACCACTACTACAAATACATCATCACACCATAACATTACAATATTAAAAAAGATAAATTATCTATCAATTTTAGAACAGACACCAAAAACCTATCCCTTAGTTATAACAATCTCCTGGAATTTCCAAAACAACATACAGACTAAGACACGGTTTTCCCATCCGCTCTCCTAGCCCTTTATAAACCTTGACCCATCCAATGTCCGTAACACTTGGTGATGGTATGTCACAGGTTAAACTAGATTAATTACTACTGGAATTCTAACTGAAAATTTTTGTAAGTACATTTCCTAAGTTATTTCCATACTTTACTCTTATATATGCCACATATGGTCTAAGTTTCAATAGTTGTGATTTAGTTTAATATTGATCTGTTCTACAACTATAGTTTAAAATCAATTTAAATGTGCCATATATATCATACATTTAATTTGGTTTATTTATATAGTTTATTTTAAAAAAAATTGTATTTTGAAAATATTTTAAGTTCATATTTTATGTTGTTTCTATTTTTTATTTGTATTAAAACCTTTGTACAGACCCTGAAAAAGGCAATAAATTTGGCGAAACGTCGGTGAAAATTTAAAAAGAGTTCTTTTGTTTGACCGAACCTCAACACCTATTTTACAACATTGAATACAGCGGTCGTAATGAACACCAAAATATTAAGTAGAATTAAATATGATGCCAAAATTCTGAGTTAGAAAAACATCCGTTAACCAGAGAGCGTTTTTACTAAACATGTTTTTCAATTTCTCTGCGATTTTCTTAAAACCAGCTTTAACTATTTTTCTTTGAACTTAGTGTATCAACTACACACATAAAGAGGTACAACTTTTATTCGAAAATTTCTCCGAGAAAATTCATTCATTGTGGCTTTTGGAGGAGAGGGGGATGTTTTCCTCAAAAAGGCTATTATTAATTTCTGTTCTCCATTTTATTTATTTATTATTTTAGTTTATTATGCTATTCTATCATCTGAATAATATTAACTAGAATTAATATTTTAACAAATTTCGGAGTTTAAAGAGAATCAGTTGAACGGAAATGCGTTTGTACAGTTAAACAGTTTTTTCAGTTTTCTAGAATTTTCTCCATAAAGACAACAATGGGTTTCTTTAAATTTGGTATACTAACTACGAATATGAAGACCTATCACTTTTATTGTATTTGAAACTACTTTTACTTTTTACTTTCTCCGATCTCCTGAGTAAATATGAAAAGTGGTTTTTAAAAAAATAGAGGTGAAATACACGTTTTCAGGTCCTGTGAGTTAGAAATGTGGTTTTTAAAAAATGGGCTGTGAGTGTGATCGGCACTAAAAACGAAAAATTACAGAAAGTTCAAACTTAACATTCCGTTTGGGTATCACAAAAGAATCAGACATGGCGTTACCTGCCAAAATTAGTCAACCGGAAGTTCCACTTTATGCGTAAGAACAGATTATTTAAAAATTTATTTCATTAACTAATTTCGGGCGTCTAGTAAAAAAATGTATTGATTAGAAAATATTTCAAACAATAGTACGATAATAATTCTCTTTTTACTTCCTATTTGTAACAGCATTGCTCATTAAGTCATAACTGTTAAAACCGTTACAAATACTATAAGTTATCTTCCTATTTACATCTATCATTTGTTGAGTCATTCATTGATAAAACAACATTTGCAAATTTAAACCATTCCATTTTATAAAAACGCACTTCTTTTCATTCTTATATGACTTTTATTACATACATAATTTTATTTAATATATTCATTTTTTTCTGTTGAATTATTACAGTGCTTGAACATAGTGTTCAGTTTATTATAATGCATATAGTGCAGTCCACAAAGCATCGAAAGAGTTATTTGTGCTTGGTTCCGCTGAGCGAGAAAGCATCAGAAATATTTTTCGTGATAGCCTGTTTCTTTTTGTGGTCATCAACCGCGGGTTTCGAGCGTTCGCCGAAGTTATGACACATCTATAGGAAAAGTATACCAATGCTGCGTCAGCAGCCGCCGATAGCATATAAATACTCCCACCGACCAGCAGGCAGGCAGTTCCAAGCTCACAACCATACCGTACAGTTCTCAGTGTCTATAGTATTACTCAGTAGTAACCAGTGCCTTAGCTTATTGTAATTATTACTATATTGTATTTTTAAATAAATATCTTTTTAAAAAGAAACTTCCGGGTTCTTGAAACATAACTGGCGCCCGCGAACAGGGACTGCGAAAGCTTATAAGTCTAGTGCGACCATTTGTCTCAAAGAAGACTTGAAGCTCCCACATCAGTAGCTTATTCGCAGCATTCCACCTACAAGAACCAGGACCATCCTCAGACGATAAAAGAAAAGCAAGCTGGCGAGTCAACAACAACGCTTAAAAACTGTAAGTAGCTCATCTGTCCTTAAACCCTCTAAACTAGTTCTCCCCAAAGAAACTATCCCTGAAATGGCCCAAATAAATTACAAAATCTCCAAAGAAGACTATGACCACATCCCCTACTTTGACGGAAACCCTTCCGAGCTAGCGTTCTTCTGCGAGATTGTCGAAAGTGCCTTCGCCACAGTCTGCGCAGAAAATATAATTGAAAGAGACTACAACCACAATATCCTTTTTATAAAAGTTAAGAGTAGACTGCTAGGGCCCGCTAGAAACATACTTCTTTCACATAACGTGGACCATTTATTAAATTTATTAAAATACTTGAAAGAGAGTTTCGCTGACTCGAGATCTTACGAGATCCTCAAAGATGAAATTTTACAAACTAAAATGCATGCTAGAGAGTCTCCCATTGACTTCGTCAATAGGATACAGGAGTTGCGAAATTTAGTTTATATTAGACTAAAACTAGACGGACTCACAGCAGACGCCCTGAAACAATTGATAACCCGAGTCGACAGGGAAATAATCTTCCACATATATAAATGCCTGCCCCCGACATTAAGCAACCACATTATGATCTTTGATCCTAGCACTCTAGACGAGGTACGAAACATTATCTACAACAAATGTTCGTTCATTGTAGCTAACCTAAACTCCTCTCACAGTCCTAAAAGACCCAACCAACCATTTCGGAAACCGAACCAGTACAACCAATACCAACAGCCTTACAGACCGAATACCCAATACTCTTACAGACCGAATCCACAACACTTCGCACCACGCATCCCCATGGCTCAAGCCCCTAACTACCAGTACCAACCAATTGAATATAATCCCAGGCCTATAGAACAGACACCTCAAACTTCTCTTTACCGACAAAGACCGCAGCCACAACTGCAACAACCTCAACGATCAAATTTTGGACAATCTAACAATCCTAATAATCCAAACAATCCGGATCACCCCTTTAATCGACCCAGACTACCTCCTGGTTACTTCTCTCAAAACACGGTGTCTATGCGTACTGCAGGCAGACCCAGGTTCAAAGATTACATCTCTCCACACGAACTGACTCACTGCCAAAATGACGAGCCATCTGCAAATTATTCTGAACCAAAGAAAACATATGACGACAGGCTTTCCCGCCTAGAAAACTCTCTCGAAAAAATGACGGAAAAGTTCGATCATTTTTTAGACGTTGGCCACGGGAGCCAAGAAGGCCCTCCGAATTTAGCCTAAACCTTGTGAACAAATCTTTACCCCACTTCGTAGACAAATCTGGCCTCAAATGGCTAATCGACACAGGCTCATCGGAAAATTATATCAACCCGAAAGTGGTTCCCGCTAACGCCCTATTAGTAAAAGATCCCTTCATAATCTCCACTCCCGCAGGTAAAAAACATGGAGAATCCTCATGTACACTTAACATCCTAGAAACCTTTAACGTAAACCTCCAGACCAAATTTCACCTATTCCCTTTCTCAGACAAATATGACATTTTATTAGGCCATAAGACCATGCAAGAGCTTGGCATGAGTATAGACCTAAACAACCACATCCTCTCCTATCCTCAAGGCACCATTCCCCTAAAATTCACCCTTAACCCCCGGACAACGATCCAAATATAATAAAATTAGAACAGGGAGTTAATTTTATAGAACTTCCGGTAAAAAATCAAGAATTAAAGTACGGATTAATTAATGAAAATATAGAAATAAATGATAAGGTCACAATAAAAGAAGGCCTTTACAGCGTTAGGAATAATAAAATCTTGTGCGAAGTTGAATCCAAGGAAGTCATGGCCATTTGCCCCGAACCTATGGATATCGACGAACCGCAGGAAATTAGCGTAAGCATCCCGGACGTAGTAGTGACCAATTGTCCCGAAATGTCTGACGAACGTAGGTTAAGAGAAATAAAAAAGGAAATTCCGAAACTAATTAGAACGGAGCACATGAATTCGGACGAGAAAAATAAAATAATAGAATTAGTAAGAAACTACCCTAAAATAATTCAAAGAGAACACGACCGACCAATCTGTACTGATGTACTAAAGCACAGAATAACCACTACAGATGACAGACTAGTATACGCACGAAACTGCAGATATCCAGAAATTTATCGCAAGTACTTACAAGCAGAAAGTGACAAACGACGTCAAACCAAAACCCTTCAACACCACGAATTTGTACGCATGCCCTTCGATCCCGGGGGACCTGCAACATTCCTACGCATGCCCTTTGATCCAGGGGGACCTTTAACAGCAAAAGACTAAGACTGGATCATAATAAAAATAAATTGGCATTCTCACGGAAAACTAAAACCCGGAATACGGAAAACATTGTAACTAAAAGGAAAATAGGAAAACTAAAGGAACTAAAATAATAAAAATCCTAACCCAGAAAGATAGGAAAAATTATAAACCCCTCGAAGTAGAAAATATATCTTAAATAATTAAATGGAAAATATATATTAAATAACTAAATAATAAATTATAGAACACCGGAAACTACCCGTTCGCTGCATACGAACGATAACTACGGAAAGTATAGAAGGAAACTAAAATACAATAAACCTCTATTACGAGAAAAATATACATACATTTCAATTAAAGTTAAATTAAGTAACTAAAACCTGTCTGTACTTTAAAACCATTTTCAAAAAAAAAAAAAAAAAACAATTTATGCCAATCCTTTCCGTTTAACCACATGATAACTTGTTGTTCATTTAAACCATTTTGTCCCAAATAGGTTTTCCTAAAACCACTCATAATACTACAATTACCTATTATATGCAACATACTTTCGTCTTCATTTAAATCACACACTGAACAGGCATACGCAATATCATTTATCCAGGGTTCATAATCTAAAGTGAATAATTCGCATCTCACCTTATATACTGTTTTAATTAAAGCCAGACTAAATTCATCCTTAATATATACAATATTATGATTTAGTTTTATACAATAAATGATACTCCGCACCAGATGCCGAAGTAAATAGTTCGTTTTTAAAATCTTCTATACCTTTGTTAACTACACTAACCATCTGCTCATACCACCTATCTACTGTTCTAAATTTTCTATCTAGAACATAATCTAGGTATTCTGCCAAATTTAGCCATTCTTTAAACCATGGAGTACTCGTTGCTTTAATACCCTCCAAAGCTACAATATATGGAAGTCGGCCAGAACAGTAATTCAATATTTTACACATATAATTTACATTGAGCTCTAATGCAGTAAGAGGAAGTTGAAAATGCCGAATACAATTTCAACGAATGTATTAATAATAACTACGGGACCTATCAATAAATTATAAATAAGGAAAAATAACTAGATAATTATAAATTAATAAGAAAAAGGAATTATAAATTAACAATTTAAATAAAAATCTAAACTAGTTCCGGGAATATGAACCCTAGTAAATAAATAGATTAAGTGGTACAAATCATATAAAAGGATCAACTCTAAACCTCAACAATGTTATTAAATAAAATTATTAGATACGCAGTCAGTTAATATTTATCGTTAATATTTATAGTTAAAAGAAAATTCCAATAAATCATCAACGGATGTAGATAAGACTATAATTTATAAATATAAAACCTCAGCATAAAGAAAATTCCAATTAATCGGCACAGGATGTAGATAAGAATATAATCTATGGATACAAAACCTCATCATAAAAGAAATCTGTAGTTATAACCGCTGACTATGATGAATCTAGTCATCAGCACCGGATATGACTCATGAATCGGCAATTCTGCAGCTTACGCGTAACAAAGCGTAATAAACACTATAATAAGAAGAAGAATGATAATAGTGTTTTATTAAATAAATCTAAAACAAGCAAAACGCTTTTATTCTATAACTTCCATAATATGGGAATTCGTAACCATAATCAAATATCACTTTTTCAAAAAGAAATGTACATAATAACTAAATATACAAGCTTACCTCCTATTCTAAATAAAATGAAAAACAAAATAAAATGAAATACGTATATACTTTAAAGTACATAGTGCGCACTGCGCTCTCTCTCTCTCTCTCCACGGATATTATAATTCAAGTTCAGCGACTCCCCTCTCAGTCGACTATTGACATCTTCCTACTGTTATCGCTAATGTAATGTTTACCAACTAAATAAATACTATACTTTACTATACTATACTAGATACTGCTGACGTACAATTAGATAAGACCTTTAATATAAAAATAAATACTATACTATACTATACGTTTATACATATCGCTGACCGGGAATTCTACCCGTTACACTTGACCCAGTTTACGTCATAGACAGATACTATACTTTTATACACGTTACCGACATACAATTAATAGACATTGAATTAGATAAAATTTATCACATCATTAGCACTACTTATCAGCACAACCGGACAGATAAAGTCACTCTTTAAATATTATTATTACCTTCGTAATAAGCTAGACCACTTAACCCTTAACAAATCCAGACCTAAACGGGGACTTATTAACGGCTTAGGCAAAGCCATTTCCTGGTTAACCGGAAACATGGACAGTGACGACAAGGAACGATACGACAAAGTCATCAACACTATTGAACGAAACAGTTTTCACCTCCAAAATAACCTAAAAACCCAAATGGCAATAAACAAGCGAGTAATTGAAGAGTTCAATCACGATATACAAATTATACGAACTAACAATGACAAAATGACAACCTTCTTCTCCAACCCTATAATTAGCCAAGTTGAACTAAATCAGCAATTCAATTCGATTCTCCTTAACCTGGTCCTTATCGCCAACCATATTGACGACATGGAAAACTCTCTGGATTTCTGTAAAGTAAACACCATACATTCTAGTACCTTCTCTCTCAAAGATCAAGAGTCACTACAAAAATCCCACAATATAACGTTCGTAACAGCAGACATCGAGGCACTTTGGCAATTAAGCAAGGTACACTGCTCAATCAAAACCTGGAATATCTACTACTTCATTAGCGTTCCCCTAAAAACCCCTTCCTTTGAGACGTACTTCCTCTTATCCTATCCTATAGAGAGAGACAACCACCTCCTGACAATTCATGTCCACCCACCTTTGATCCTGAAAATCCAAGATGAGTTATTTACAGCCACCTGTGAGGAAATCAACAGCGCTACGTACTGCCGCAACAAAACCAGCATCCAAAACGATTGTATTCGCCAACTCATCGCCAACATCAACCCCGTAGCATGCAAGACGGTATACACATCAAGTGCACCATTTATCAAATACATTCCTTTTGTGGACCACTTTTTAACTTTCAGGACCAATAGAATTGTAATAAGAAAGGACAACCATAATGACACTATATTCTTGACCAACACTAGCCTCATCAAATTAAACAAAGACGAAACTCTACTAGACAGCAAAGCCATACCCATATACAAGGATTCCAAAGGCATAGTGACAACTACACAAGTGTTCACTCACACCAACATAAACATATCTTTTGAAAATCTGCACAGAATTAACCTAAAGATGGAACCATTGGAGTTACTAGAAGAAACACCCAAGGACTCGGCACATCTCTACTATTTTGTTATCATTCCAATACTTCTACTACTGTTGCCCCCTTTGTACGTTTACTATGTCTGTAGAAAGAAGACGAATCCGGGCGCAACAGAAGGAGACCAGCTACAACCTACACCACGACAGATCTACCCTGGACTTCCGTGCCAATTGTCGCAGGAGCTCCAAACTTAAGGAGGGAGGAGTTATGACACATCTATAGGAAAAGTACCAATGCTGCGTCAGCAGCCGCCGACAGCATATAAATACTCCCACCGACCAGCAGGCAGGCAGTTCCAAGCTCGCCACCGTACAGAACAGTTCTCAGTGTCTATAGTTTCACTCAGTAGTAACCAGTTCCTTAGCTTATTGTAATTATTACTATATTGTATTTTTAAATAAATATCTTTTTAAAAAGAAACTTTCGGGTTCTTCAAATATAACTCCGATCATCAGGATACTTTAGAAAAAGAGTGTGATAACACAGACTTGCACAGAGCAAATTCAGTTTATGCATTATTGAAGGAGTATCTATTATAAAGGCGGAGAAAATCTATTTTCTCGCAACAACTTGAAAAAGGATTCGAACTAATTTTTTTTGTTTTTAATTTAAAGCGCGTCAACATCTACAGTCATTTGAGCCCGAAGCCTTCTCAGTGCACCGCCGGCCTTCGGACAGTGTTCTCTCGTTAAAGACAACACTGTCCATTACCGAACGAACAGTGAGCTGTAGAGACTGCTAGGAAGAAAAAATCGAACTAATTATTAATGTAATTAAACAAGTAAATTATAGAAAGTAGAAGCGTTATATATTTTATCAATTTGTATTTATCACAATAATATGTACGGCAAAATAAAAAATGCGGTGGATTTTACAATTCATCTTAATTCTTTTTTGCCTATTTTTTTCAACAATGGAATAAAAACTCGGAGTTTTTACTTTATAGCTCACATTAAATATATAAAAGAATAAATATTATGTTAGAAATAACGTCCTTTTTGGATTTTTTCTTAAAAGATTTTTATTGCACAATTTGATAGTTTATAAAATACCTACGTAGGGAAAATTAGTAAAAAAATTCTAAACTTGATTTTTCATTGAAATAAGTAGCTATAAATAAGTAAGCAATCACAGTGTAGAAGTGAAGGTGTCAAATGGTGAAGGTGTAATTTAGGCTAATCAGAAATTTAGAATTATTATGTTGACCACGCCCACTTTTGGCATCTTCACTTCTACACTGTGATTGGCTAATTATTTATAGCAAATTATTTCTATGAAAAATCTAGATTTTAGTTTATTTACTAATTTTTTCTACGTAGGTATTTTATCAAATTATGCTATATAAATTTTTTATAAAAAAAAATGCAAGAAATCGAGTTATTTCTAATATACTATTTACTTTTTTATATAATTAATGTGAGCTATAAAGAAAAAATGCATTATTTATTCCATTGATAAAAGAAAATTAGGCAGAAATGATCAAATGAAAGTCCGCCATTTTGGATTTAGCCGGTTAAACTAGTGAGACAAAATAAAATTGATGTTAAACTCCCAGAAAAATTTCTCAAAGGAATTCATAATATTTAGTTAAAAATCTTTTCTTTGACCCGGAAGTTTGTAACTATTCATTATGTTGTCCTTCATTTTTTTTTTTAAATGTATCTGGCGCAGTTCACATATTGAAAGATTAGTTCGAAAAACTACAGAGTATGTGAGTATGTAAGATTGTCGTAAGAAAAAGTCTTGTGAGTGATTCAGACCAGATTTCTAACATTGAAATGTTTATTCCCGGGACATTTAAGAGAAAGCGTAACGCAAAAAGCGACACACAAAGTCGACCAAGTGAGGAAGGTCCGTGGTAAAGTGTGGAGAGGGGATGTGGGAGGTGACTGATACATACAAAAGGAGATGCTTTCGGATCAGAACGCATATACATAAGCAGTAAAGCCAATAAAACTTTTTCATTGTTTGACATTTTCGTGATAAATCGCTAGTTTTTGTTTCTTAATTAAGAAGTCTTCTAGAGAAGTCAAATTGGGAATTTATCTTCACAAGCATGAAATGAAATGCTTAAATTTTAATAATCAAAAAGCAAATAGTGTTTTGGTTCTTATATTTTTTTACAACGGAACTATATTATGATATTCATGGACCATCTAACTAATAGTGGGACGACATATTTAATCATCCCACGGAAATTTTCCATTATCAAAATCACTACCCAAACCAATATTTCATCCTACAAAGCGATCAGCATGTTTTCAACCTTACCTCCAAGAGAAGCGTTTCTTGAAAAATTGTATCCATTAGTATTAAAACAAAATATATTTCCGGATCATCAGTTTGGATTGCTGAGACAACATTCTACCACCCTCCAGGTTCTTCGCGTTGTTGACGCCATCGCTATTTAGCTTGAGCAGAAGTAGTATTGCATAAATGCTTTCCTTAAGGCCGCTTAAGTATTTGAAGGGTATAGCTCGAGGGCCTGCTGAGCGATATCGTCATACCCACTACCTTACCCTAAAATAATATATATAAGAGAGATATTACCGGGCTGTCAGCTGTGGAGTAGCAGATGAAATGTTATTGGTGATAGTGTATTTGTAGTGGTAGTGTGTAGCACGAGCGGTTTAGTAAAAGGGCTTCTATGTATGTTTGAGATAGAAATATTAGTAATAATCAAGAGATCACATTGTTTTTAAAATAGATATATTCTCTAAGAGAAATTAAGTTACTTTACAATATCACAATAATAAGCTTATAAGTATAATATCTGGACTAACTCTTACGTTATAACTTAAAACTGGTATAGTACTGATGTGTTCTCCTTGGTGTCTACAACAAATCTGTCTTGAAGGAATGCTCTCTTTAGCGGGGGGATTTTCTTTTACAAAAGAGTTGGCCTAACGGGTTTTTGTGCCTTTGTTTTCCTAATAGCAATGACTTAGATTGTAATATACCTGGCTCTGTACCCAACACTAAATACACTATTTGAACTACCTAATTTTCACAAAACTATTTTCTAAAACTATTATTTTTCCATTTCGTTCTTCCACTACACAGTACTCCAGTATACACATAGCTCTGGTGTCCTCCAAGCAATGTTGACCAAAATGTAATCGCAATTACAAATTAAAAACAACAGCTACATTAGTTGAGATGTAGCTACATTAATTAAGAACTATATGTGTAATTGTAGTTGGTTTTGCAGTTTTATTTATTTTTTCCCATGCCTCCTTATCTAAGGAAAAAGAGGGCTTCACTAAGAAAAGAAAAAAAAAAATTTTTTTCCAACTAAAGCAGTTGTAGTTGAAATTGTAACTATAACTAATAGTTGAGAAAAATAGTAGCAATAAACGCAATTAGCTACTTCGATGTTATTAGTTATAAAACTGACAATTACAATTACTTTTTCTTTGTTTTGGCTTGGCAATTATAATCATTGCCATGCAATATATAAAAATAGAAACTAGTTTCAATTAGATTCTTTTGTAAAATTAATTGCTTGTTAGAAATGTTTTTTTTTTAAGCATATTTATTTTTCTATAAATAATAAGCTCCAAATAAGTTGATTGGGTAGAAAAGGATTTTAAAAGGTTACAGTTATACAAATAATTCCCCATATTTGTAAATAATAAAGATTCGACTTCAAAATAAACAAAAACTTGTATCAGTAAATACAAATATTTATATATATAAGACCTTTATATACCTATAAATAATAAGCTGCAATTTTTCAACTATGAAAAACTACTTTTCGATAATAAAGTCTTGGAAGACTTCATTCACAAATTTAAAAAAAAAAAAACAGTTTGGCTGACACATAATCCGAAAGAATTCATATTTGTCTTCCCTTGGGATAGTGGTCTCTGCATGTACTCTTGTTCAGAACCCAGTAATCTATATACATTCCCAACGGGACCCATCGTTTTTTCGACCAATTACCAGATGGTTAGAGGATGTCCTCGTTTATTCATTAATTAGAACATCCAGTAGTTGCTTTTTCTTTAGGCGCTAATCTTCTTGGCTTCAGACATATTAACTCTTTATTTTTTTCATTCGTATTATCTCTTCGTTTTGACCTCAGTTTATACTTTTAGCCCCTTTCTCTAGAATGTAATTTCTAATTAATTCCTCTATTTCCGTGTTATAGGGACCATTAACATCTATTATTTTAGCATCAATGCAGTTGATTTTGTTAATACACTGTCCAGTAACATGATAGCCCCAGTGCCGATTCAGCCACGAAATTATCTTTGATTTGAATAGCTGCAATTTTGTCAAAAGCTGTTTACGTTGCTTAAAGATTTTAATTTACCATTTTATTTGAGCTTTAGGATGCAACATGCTCATAAAACCACATCTGAAACATTTTGGCCCTTTGAATTGTCGGGCACTGTGGTCAAAACCACAACAATAACAATGTTTTTTTCTTTGAATCCACTTTGAACCTCATTTCTTCTCCGACATCCTTTCTCGTTCACAACCTTCTGTTCTTTCATTATTACAATGCATATCTTTATAGAGCCTTAGCTTTGCACGAAACTCTTTAAAATTGCTTGCCTCATAGAGTATGACTTTATTTCGTTGATGATCTTATATATCACCGATAATATATTCTCTTCGATGTGAGGAGCAATACCTATCATTTTCTAAAGCATCTTTGCAATGTTTCCGATGATAGTTTCTTTCTCATATTGAATTCCTTATGAACTAATTTGCTGTTGAGTTTCGTTGTGAATCCAATCCTTGACATGATGACCGGGCAACAAATCTTGCAATGAGTATTCTGTTTATTTATTTGAAACATCGGAAAGTATTACATACACAGTCAATACACTAGGCATATTACACAAAATGAATTTACCAGCGAGAACTATGTACCTTGAACGCATTTGCTAGCAGTGATTAAATTTGGAAGCGTGTTTACAAATCAGGGTAATTGAGACCTAATCAATAAAGACAATCTGCAAGTTAAATTATGAACTTGAAATGCGCTACACATTTCCTTAATTTAGGAAATCGACATGGCACATACCTAGTACAAAATCAATATTCTGTTGAGAATATTTCTGCTGGAACTATTCTACAAGCATAATGTATGAACGTATGGAGCCTAGTGCTTAAACACATGAATATACAAACAGAGTTGCTTACATATTTGATGCTAATACTATTAACTGATTATTGGCTACACATATTATTCGCATAATTGTAGATTTTAGTGTCTACACAAAGGGGAGTTTTCTAAATAGAAAAAATAAACAAACCAAAATGAAAACTGTACCCTTATTTATTTTATATAAACTTTTCACAGATAGATTTCCCTTTTTTCATGTATTCTATACAAACTGTATTTTGGAAATCGTAACCAGAAGTGAAAATGAATTGTAAACAAACATATTTTCCATTATATTTTGAACGTCTACGAAAACACCAAAAGCTATGTAGTTACCTGTGTTGTACATGACAGATATCAATGGAAAGGTTTGTTACTTGTTTTTCTTAAGATGTACTTAAAATGTGCTCATGGTTTCTTCTAAGTTCGGTAAACTTAAGTTTCATCCTACATGTAGCATCTTGTTATTTCTTTACTTTGACATAAATCCGACAGTATTTATCTAACGTTTGTAAACATTCTGTCAGATTATATTTACTTTTCTGTATGATCAACTGAATATTTCACTGCAATAATACTGTAATGGGATACGAATCTTAATGATGCTAAGGATGCTGAAGCTAGCGATGATGACGTTTTCTTATGTCTATCACAGAGAAGGAAAAATAGAGAGTGAGAAAGAATATTTCTAAATTTTTGTAATCCTTGGCAGTAATTTGCAAAATATATACATACATAATTGTGTCCCTAAATGAAAAGTATGATAGATAAAAAAAAATTTTACATTTTCTGATGAATTCTAGTTAAAATATTTACATTTTTAATAATTTATAAGTTTTAAAATGAAGTTAAAAATAATTAAAATAATTTCATTTTTCTATAATTTGTAGTTGAAAAAACTTTAAATACTTGAACACTTGTACCTATGAATTATTTTTAGTTAACATAACTTCTACATCAAGAAGTAACGAGACAAATAGATGTAGCTCAAAAACAATTTATTTAATCAATACAAAGCTTTGGCTACTTTTCAACATAGTCCCCAGCAACGTTTATGGACGTCCCATCGTTCTTCTAATTTTTATATGCCTCTGATATAAATAAAATTCTTTGGGTTGATCTCGAAGCCACTTTTGCACCTGATTTTTAACTTCTTCATTGGATTGAAAATGTTTCCCACGTAGAGCGTCTTTAAGCGGTCCAAACAAATGGAAGTCCGATGGGGCGTGGTCGGAGCTGTGGGGTGTAGGTAGAAGGATCTTCCACCCCAATTTTTTCTTGGTTTCTTTGTGGGCGTCCGTAAGTTGTCTTGGAACCCATGTCACACAAGTTTTCTTGCACTGCAGCTTATTCTGAATAATGTTATGGACAATTTCAACACTGTGTGCATTTCTTCAGCTATCAGTTTAACAGTAATACGTCTATTGTCCTGAATTAACGTGTTAATGCGAGATTCGAGGGAAGAAGTTGCAACTTCAACCGGTAGTCAACTTCGTTGCTCGTCACAGACACTTACACGGCCAGTTTTAAACTGTTCTACCCATTTGTAAACGTTCGAAAGGTTCAAACAATTATTCCCCTGCACATTTCAACATTCTTTCGTGGATTTCACTACGTTTGGTACCCTCTGCAACTAAAAATCTTCCGAGGTGCAATACTCGAGCGGACTCGCTATTGATAACTGAATACATTTGAGGTTATGCTTACCAAATACTCTCAAACTGCTGATGAGAATAATAATTATAAAAATGAGTAATAATTATAAAAATGAGAATAAAAGTTGAATTTTTCATTTGAATACATTATTATAAATCCAATTATTATTATTATTTATTATTATTTCTTATTTTATTTATTTATTCCGTACATTTTAGCCTAATAATCTTATTTTTTTTTTTTAATGCTGAACACTGTGTACTAAGTAGAAACACAAACGCAAGGACTTTACACTGTTAATAGAAGTTAGGTAGCGAGAGAATAGTAAACTGAAAGACAGACTGGTTGAGAAATTAGAAAGTAGAATGATGTCTACTGACTGGTATTAAAAACTGTAGTAAACACTGCCCTGAACTGTTCTGCTGTAGCTCTATATACATGAATTCTCCCTCCCTCTCTATTTTGGCCTAGGTAGCAAGTCACTAGGTTCTTCAAATCCTCATGAAACTTAACGATTCAGATCCAATTACAATACTGATAACATTTCAATATATCACCTTCAACTTGTTTTTGAAAAAGTTTATTTCTCCCAAAAAACTTTCAATTATTTACCCGTTGCTACTAGATGCTACCTATGATTTATAAAAAATGTTAATTAAAATTAAATGTGCCGTCAAGATTCTGGAGTTTGAAGAAAATCGGTTGACCCGGAAGTACGACTACTTTTGTCTAATTTATATTTTAAAGTCACTTGTATACATTTTCAGTTACATGGGGGGATATAAAGTGTATGTAATATTTGCTGGACAATCTTTATGTATTTATATATCTATCCGTGATCAGTCCGTTTCGCGATTTTCTTTATTAAGTTAGCATACCTGTATAGGCAGGTATGAGGCAAGCTTGGGAACTGCCTACGGTTTGGTAGGCAAAAAAATTTATTAATTCGTATAGTCATTAAAAATGTATATACAGTCAATATATAATAATGTCTCTATATACATATATAGTGTTTTAAAACGATCACATGACTTATTTTACTGCAATTTACATTGTTTTGATTGATTTATACGGTTACAATCCAGTTAAAATTTCCATTTTATATTTTGGAAAGGTCTAGTCTACTACATACTTATATACACAATAATGTGAATATGAATAATGAATAAGTATTTTATTTGTGAAAGAAATATCTCATACAAATTTTATACAAAGGCACATTGATAAATTTTCTATATTTTGCTTTTTGTTGGTTTTGAGTCTAGTGTCTGTTGTAATAAAGTTTAAAGATAAAGATAAACATTTAAACTATGTACAGTAATAAAGAGAATATAACAAAACTAGGTTAACTAACAAAACTAATCGAGTAACAACAATAAACTTAAATATTAATGAAATCAACGTTATCAAGTTACTAGACAATGTATATATAATTTTTTTCTTTTCCTTTTTTGTATATTTTTAATTAATTAACAATGCATACATATAAATATTTATTCAATATATAAGTATTCATATAAATATAAGTATATTTAAAACTCTTAGAACATACTACGGTTGTAACTAGAACAGATATGAGATAAATTTTTTTTTTTCTTTTTTTTTTATAACAATAATATAAATTAGTTATTTAATTATTCCAACAATATATACACAAACACACTCGTATACACCTATACACGTGAACATATATACTTTTCTCTTTTTAATAATCGACCGTATCCATAATTTTTGAGTTAAAAAAAAATATGCTATAAGTATAGGTACAAATATTAATTCATAACTGAGAACTAAGTGCAAGCACTTAAGGTAACATGAAATAGAGAATTGTTCAAAAGTTGCCACTTATAGTTCAAAATGCCACTTGTAGAGTCAAGCTTTTTACACACTGTTCTGTAGTGGAAGAACGAAATGGAAAAATAATAGTTTTAGAAAATAGTTTTGAGAAAATTAGATAGTTCAAATAGTGTATTTAGTGATGCAGAGCCAGGTACAGAGCCAGGTATACTACAATCTAGGTCATTGCTATTAGGAAAAAAAGGCACAAAAACCCGTTAGGCCAACTCTTTTGTAAAAGAAAATCCCCCGCTAAAGAAAGCATTCCTTCAGGACAGACTTGTTGTAGACACCAAGGAGAACACATCAGAACTGTACCAGTTTTAAGTTATAACATAAGAGTTTATTATAAGCTTATTATTGTGATATTTTAAAATAACTTAATTTCTCTTAGAGAATATATCTATTTTAAAAACAGTGGTGCTTTCTTGATTATTACTAATACTTCTATCTCAAACATACACACAAGCCCTTTTACAAAACCGCTCACGCCACAATCAACTACCACAGATTCAACATCACCAAAAACATTTCATCTATACTGTTCATATAAAGTCTATTAAGTTTCGGAACGTTGTCTATATTCAGTATATTTTGAATAGTATGTAGGTCGCAGGATGTGGAGGTGGGTGGCTTTAGGATATACTGCCTATTCTCTTCGAAGGTTGGACAATATAGGAGGATATGATACAAGCTGTTGTTAATGTACTGTATACAGAATGCACATAGTTCACTTGCCATGAGAGAGAGCGTTTTACTTCCATGATGTAGCTTGATGTGTTCTGGGTTTCCTACCTCTTAGTTGGTTGACGGATCTTAATTTTTGATCTGAATCTTGAATGTTAGATAGGTTTCCGGTCTAGACAGATGGAAACTGCAAAGTGCTCTCTAAATGGGGTCACTGTTCGAGTTTAGCGTTCTGTTAATGTCTATTGAAAAGTTATGATTCAGGATCTTTTCCAGGATATCGTCTTTATATCTCAACACTCCAGTAGGGTGTGAAGCATTGAATTCCTCTCTGTATCCATATTGATGCGCCTGATAGCGATAATGATTAATAAATGCGCTTGATTTATGATGATGATGATTTGCGCTTGATTTATGATTAATAAATTGAGAGACCCAATTGTATTCTAAATCAGAAGTTTCTGCATTTAGTCTGTTGAAGCATAGTTTGGGCAGTCTCTCTTCCGGCATCAATGTCTATTCCCGCAGATTCATTACACTTAAAGACACCAAACTCACCTCCTCCAAGTACTCGATATTCCTGGGTGGAGCACAACTACTAAAAACTAAATTAAAATCCTATGATTATTGTTTTAAACGCATTCATTACCCATTAAAATTTGTTTGTAAATTTAAAAAATAAAATAGTAAAGTGATAGGTATTATAAATAGATATCGAAATAATTTAATAGGGATTATATTATTATTTAGAAATTTAGAAAAATATTTATAGAATTTGTGTTGTTATTATTAAAGTTGTATAAGATGTAGTCCATGTTCTTTTGCTCATTATTACTATTTCTAGAAAACCTGGAGCATCGATTGCCGATAAATTGCATCATGAATGGTGATATAATCTGCATTCTGCCATAGGAACGAGCCGGAGATTATAACTAGTAGATTGCATAGCAGTTTAATTGGCCCATCTACCGTCACAAACTGCTAGAATGTAAATGCTTGTCGGTATTGCTTTTAAGTCTACCTTGGGTTCTATAGAAGTATAATTTAGTCATATCACTATTGGGCATTCATGGCTTTGCAGATAGATAATTTTACACATTATTTCATTAAATTTTCTATAAAATTCTGTTTACTTACTTCTTACTTACTGTTGGCAAAAGTAAGTATTTTGATCGTGTCAAAAGTTTTGAGGAAAAGTGATTATTCCATTGGAAACACACGTTTTGAGGAAGAACGGTATGTTGTGTGTGTGTGTGTGAACGGTGTGTGTGTGTGTGTTCGTGTGAATTTATGCAAATCAGTGTACGGTTTCAAGTAATCGTAGGCGTATCTTTTTTCGTCCTTAATCACGATCACAAATACAGATGACATTTCTTCTTTAACTAATTTTTACTCTGCCATTATATAGAATTAAAAATTTTATATAATTTTAATTAATATCATTTTAAATAACTAGTGAAAACAGACCGGACAATATTATATTATTTATTAAATGTAATTTTTTAAGTGGTCGGAATTTTTTGCCGGTGAATGGATATATATATATTATGTTTTAAGCTCTTTCATAACAATATAATAGGAGGACGGTTGTCTCCTCAGCTGGAAATAACTTTAGAAAATTGTGAATAGAACTGAACATTTTTGTTGGTTTGTCTTTATTTTGACATTTTGTTTTTTTGATTTATTATTTTTAAAATTATTTGAATATTTATCTTATTTGATTATTTCTTTTATTTATAATTTTTAATGCTATAATGATATTATTATTATTATTTATTTATAATATCTCCAAGTTGTACACATTTAGTTTCTTATTCGTGCCAGATTTTCGAAATTGAGTTTTTGGTCGGAAATAAACGTTTTGAGGTCCCCTGAGTCCAAAAAAGTGATTTTTAGAAAATGGTCTGTAAGTGTGTGTGTGTGTGTGTGTGTGTGTGCGTGTGTGAAAAGAATATCTCAAAAGTGAAAAGTTGCAGGAAGCACAAACTTGGTATTCCGTTTAGGTACTACCACAGCATCAGACACGAAGATTTCGGGCTAAATCCATCAACCGGAAGTGTCACTTTATTCAGTAGTTTTTTTCAGATTTTTCTGATTTTCTCGAAAACGGCTCCAACGACTTTCTTTGAACTTGATATATCAACTATACATTGTGTTTTCTCTAAAACTATTTCAGTTATTACACAATTCTATCATCTAAATAATATCAATTAAAATTAAAAATATGTTGTCGAAATTTTAAATATAAGAAAGAAAATCGGATGACCGGAAGTGCGATTTACTGAAAATAGTTTTTAGTTATTTTTTGCATTTTTCTCAAAAAACGGCACCAACCTATTTTCATTGAACTTTAAAAATTAACTACACGTACAAAGAGCTACACAATTTTATTTGAAATAAAATCGTTGGATTCACTTTCAGGGAACTCACGAGAAACTGAAATATCTAAATAAATTAATTAATTACTCTACTATTGAAACCTTCATATGGGACCCTCTGATACCCACCTACTATGTTTTTTTTTTTTTTAACTTTTTATTTGTCATTTACAACTGTACTATGGTACAATATGTAAATACGGTAAGGGTGGTAAATGGCGTGAGTGGCTTGAATGGTGATCATCCAGTGATGATCTCCATTAGTCAACAAGGTGATCGCGAGGCCAACGACGCCTCAGTCGCCTTCGGGGGTTGGAAGGAAGTGTGGTTGAGGATAAGTTAGCTGCTAATGGATTAGGATGTGTTGATAAGTTTTTGTGAAATTTATTGTAACGAGTTTTAGTAAGTTCGGATATAAAAGGAATTTTGAGATCTTTATGTATAGTTAGGTTACTCACATAGAATGGAGCGTTTACAATGCGGCGGAGGATTTTAGATTGAAGAGTTTTTTAATCGGTTGATATTAGATCTTTTAGGTGAACCATAAAGTTCAAGTTCGTAAGTCCATATAGGTGCTAGGCGGAGGGATCGATCAGGTGTGTCTGTTATTATGAGCTAGTTAGTTTTGACGGTGCTCAAGTATCTGGCTAGAAGCTTTATATCTTTTGTTTAATTCTATTCGTTTAAGGTCGTGTATGAGGATTCAGGGTGAGGTCTCTTGTCGAAGGTCAGGTCCCAGTTCCGGTCCGCACATGGTCGGCTGAAGGAATAGGAGAATTATGTAAGCAGACAGGGGCAAGAGTTTTCCGTTTCAGTGTAAAGACTATGTATTTTGATTTATGTGGATTAATTTTTATTCGCCATTTTTGCAGCCAAGGTTCTAGTGAATTTAGATGTGATTGTAGAGAGCGGACAGAGAGCGTGGGATCATTGTGTGTGGAGAGAATTGCAGTGTCGTCAGCAAAGGTGTATATAGAAGTAGAGGGAAGTGTAACCCACCTACTAGTGTATCAAATTTACTCTGATTGAGTTTTTGTTTGTGAGATAGTTCGCTAAAAACGTTTTCTGTATATGGTCAGTGAACTTAAAATATACATTTCATCATATTTGCAATTTCAAACATTGAATACAATCGAAACATTTCCTTCTATTGAAATAAGACAAAATAAATAATATATTTGCAATAATATGTATATATGCGTTGTGAAACCACTTCAATAAAACATTATTTTCAGAATTATTATGAAATTTAAAACAGATCAAATACAAATATATATATATATACGTTGGAATTGGAAAAGCTTCGTGCAAGTGTTCAATAAAGCCCTAGTTTTGCGGAGGTGATAAAGGATAGTTGGAGAAACCTTTCAAGATTCAATATGTGGGCTGTGCAAAGTAAATAACATTGCTATAGCAATAGCATGAAAATATATTTCATTTAATGGTATCTTGAGGTTACAAGGAGTGTTATAAAACTAAGGAAATTTAAAGGCGAAGAAATGAAAGGTAAAATAAAAAAAAGGTGGCATTAAAATTCATGAAAAGATGTTAATAAAACGTTTCTCTTTTAGTGCTTTTCAATGAAATAAAATACTTTCGTCTCAAGAGTGAATTATTAGGTCTTAAAGGGAAACAGATCTTAAAGGCACGAACAGTTATATTTTTATATATATTAAAATGATGTATACATATATATGTGTGTGTGTGTGTATTAAAAGCACACATATATATATTATATTAAAATGAGCCCAAGTCTTATAAATTAAACAATGTGAATCTGTCTCTTGTTTTCGAATTTTCAATTCATATAATTCTTAGCAAAATCTATTTTTGTCCTTGTTCTGTTTGTTCTGACATCACTCAAAAACCTCTGCACAGATTTTTTAATGGAACTACTTTTTAAAATTAAAATTCTTCCTTTAGAAACTATACTCCTTTTTATTTCATTGGCCTAACTTCCACTTATGTTACATGAAAAGGAGATAAGGAAAACTTTAATGAAAGAATATAATATCTTTTGAAACTGGTTGCATGAAGATATTTTAAAGAACAAATCGATTTAATAACTTACTTTTACTGTTGTTTCTTAATGTTGGGTGTGCCGTCGGTTCACTCCTTTCTTCCAGACTTCCCTATCCAGCCAATCTTCCAATCTTTTTCCCTCAACACCTTGCAGCCACAATTCTTCTTCCTCCTTCCATCTCCTATTTCTCGAGGAGTTTTATTTCTCACATTTTCTTGACACCTTTTTTCCGGATTCTTCTAAGATGTTCAGACTTTGCTAACTTTTTTTTTTTTCAATCCATTATTCCATTGTTTCTTTAACGTCCATCTCCTTCATTGTATCCACCTAGTCTTTTGTAATATCTACTTCAATATTTCAAAGCTACTACCTTCAGTTTCACATGGAATCTCTGAATGGTTCCCCATGTTTGTTTAAGTTCACCTTCAATGATGTAATAAAATATCCTTCTTTTATTCTGTTTGGCCAAAGTCCAAATTCCACAATATTGAGTGAAGCATTTTCACCTCCTTGCAGACTTGTTCACTTCTTTTTTGTATTTCTTTTTTACAACTTCGAGGTTCATTCAAAACTGAACACAGATAGTTGTTGTGGTGGTTGGTTCCGCAGAGCTGGAAAGCCTGCTTCTTTTTGTGGTCATCGCCTATGTTTTTGTTAAACAGTGTAATAACATAGACTTGTACAGAGCAAATACATTGGTCACTCAACATTGTATTCGTTACAGCAAAATTGATATGCAGTGATAAAAAGGAATAAGGAGGACAACTGTTTTTTGACCAGGATCGCAGTAAGAGTGTTAAATCCTTTAAATATACATTTAATGTATTGAATGTACACATATACCTTGAGTGAATGAGTGATTGAACATACATTGAGTGTATCAACTGTATTTGCTCTGTGCAAATCTATGTTATTACATTGTTTAACACAAACATCCTGATGATGGGCGAACGCCGCCCAAAACCGGTCGGTGACCAGAAAAAGAAGCAGGCTATCACGGAAAATGTCTCTGATGAACACAGATACAAACTCTCTTACAGCGATCTTGTCCAAAAAACAAGTTGTCCTCTTCATTCCTTTTTGTCACTCCATATCAATTTTGCTCTAACGAATCATCATTCCGTAGTCCGTGTAGTAATGTCCTCATCATCATCATCTCAAAGTGGGGTATAATGAGGGGGAGCTGAAAAATGTAAAAACGTATTCTAAGCATGTTACAAGCGTCATAAGACAGATAACCGTTTGAATTTATTTTTTAATCCGTGACTGTTTAAAGTTACCAAGTTTTGCTGTTTTCAAAGTATGCGAAAACAAAATTCTGAGTCATGATAAAATATTTTGTTATCAACAAGAGTGTATTTAGACGCAACATTGGGCGAAATTATACCTTCATTTACAATTGCCAAAACGTGGGTAGTGGACTTCAACGTGGTCGTACGGGCAGTTTTCCCTGCTCATCCTGTTCCCTATCTTAGGGACCGTACCTACTCTTTCGGGTTTACCGAGAGGGTAAATCGTTTAATAAGAGGAGGATGTCACCACTATGGAAGGGTCGTTTAGTGCAATGCCCGACCATAGCAGAAATGCCGAACCCCTACTTGACCCATTTAAGGGCAGCGCACCAGCGCAAACCAGCGCGCAAAGTGATGACATTATGGTCACACTTCACTCCCAGAAGCTAGAGGAGACACACTCTAGCAGGCTCTGGTAAACCACGCACACCCAACGAATGCGCTTCCAGCTGCGGGCTGGCTCCGGGATTTATTTTATACTGCGAGTCTCCTCCCGCTCAACTCATAACCGTAGTCCTTGGAGCTGCTGAATAAACCACGACCACTACGAATCCTACCTCAATTGCAAGCAATTGGCTCGAAAAGTAGCTTGCGCCGTAGTTCAGTATTTCAACTCTAACGAGCTAGCGTGAGTGATCGCACGCCCGATGGATTCCATCACAGGATGGAAAGTCCATATACCGATTCCTATCCATTGCCTCAAGTACAGGGGTTTCAGTAACCCAGGATACTTGCAGGCAAACTTGCAAGGGGAAAGGATCAGGATGGGTTGGGGGAGGGAATCCTCAACCTGGAGAGCAAGAGGCTGATTGCACTCCAAAGGGTGGGCGATGGAGGCGCCACAGACCAACGCCAAAAGGAGTCTCCTTTCTCGGTTGTGAGTAAGGAATCCCCCATCAGGAGTCTCCTTTCTCGGCTATGAGAAAGGAATCCCCCGTAGTTGTCTCTAGAAGCACGCAGTTCTGAAAATGCTTCTAGATTTTAATGTCCGCACAAGGACTAGAACATATCTTATTAAAAGATGCGTCTTGTCCAGTGCAGGGTCTCTCTTTTAGTCGCCTTCTACGACAGGCAGGGAATATCGTGGGTCTATTCTAACCCGGGATCCACACGGGGAGGTCGTATGGGTACTCAAGATGCTGAACATTCTGGAAGAACAAAATCGGCTACAACCGAAGAAATCCAAAAAGCCCACAAAACCATTTTGAATGATCGCCGGTTGAAATTGACAGAGGTAGCTAAGATTGCTGGCATGTCGAAAGAAAGGGCGCATCACAACCTACTGAAATCTTGGGGATAAGAAAATTACTAGCAAGTAGGGTGCCGCGTTTCATAAAACAAACCAAAAACTGCAACGCGTGATAGTATCGGAACAATGTTTGGCTCCCTACGAGTCCAACCCAGCAGACTTTTTGCGGCCGTTTGTTACTGTGAGCGAAACCTGGATCCATCATTATACGCCCGAGACCAATCATCAGTCAAAAAAGTGGACATGTAAGGAAAAACTAGCGCCAAGAAAGGCGAAAAGTTGCCAATCTGGAGGGAAGGTAATGGCCACAGATTTTGGGGGCGCTAAAGGAATCTTGTTGGTGGATTATCTAGAAAAGGACATGACGATAAACGCCGAGCATTATTCTAACTTTCTGGACTAGTTAAAGCAAAAAAATTCGGGAAACAAATTAAAGTTTGGCAAAGAAGATAGTTCTGTTTTATCAGGACAACGCTCCCAGCGAGAAAAAGAAAAATTATGGAATAATAATTAAGTTATACTTACAATTTTATTAATCTCAACTTTTGTGGTCTTTAATTAAAGCTCCACTAATTTTTTCTATTCTTATTTAATTTAATTTTGTGTACATGTTTTAAGTCGAGTAACTCACTTCGAATTGTGTAAAATATACAATAGGAATAACTGTAAATATTATAAAGTTCCGTAAGTTAGGCAAAGCAAACAACTTGTTAACCTTGCTGGTTTGCCTACTATACTTTATAACGGCTGTTCTGATTTAATTTCTCATTTCGTCTACATATTTTTATTTGCGTATGGACAACTTAAGTCATTAGCACCTATTTATTATAATCTTAGATTTCTTTTATGTGCTTATAGTTATTATATCTTTTAACCTAATGCTGGATATTCATAGCTAGTTCTCAAATATAAGGAAACCATTTTTGTCCTTCAGTAAGTTTTTCATAAATTTGTTTACGTGCGTTTCATGCGTTTTGAAGATAAATGAAAATCTGGCGTTTTTACTTTCTGATAATGCTGTTATAATAATTCAATGAACATTACATTCTATCTGTTTGGATAGCAGGAAACAGGACAGAAATGTATTTGTTAGAAAAACTCTAGAAGACAATTGTGAATAAATTAATCTCGTATATTATTTTTAAATTTGTAATAATAAAAAGTTTGTATCAAATCCAGTGACGTAACTTAAATTGATATGAATGAAAGTTTTCTCTCATTGTTATGTTTCTTCTTGCCACTCATCCTTAGGCCTAATCCTTTTTCAGTTTCACTTATTGTTTTTATTTCACTATAAAATAATTGAAAAACTTTTCGGGAGACATGAATAATGTGGCGATATAAGAGAAAAAAAATAATAGAAATTTCCTTGAGGTGAATAATGTGAATAACAGTGAATGCTATTTCTAAAAAAAATTGTCTTTAATCAAGAGCCTAGATGAATCCCTATTTTCCTGCCAATTGAAAACCTGCCTCCTAAAGATAGTTGTATTAAGAAGAGATGTATTCAAATCTAGCTGACGCTTTCCTGCACCCTCTCACATGTGGCTTGATAGTTCTTAATCTAGTATTGGAGACAGAGGTCTTTATCATTTTTACGCCTTAAATATCTTGATGCGGAGCCAAAGGCTGATCTAATGTAGTCACATTTGGGCTATACTATTAGTTATTCTTAATTATTTTATTTTCGCTCTTAGAATAGGTTGATTGTAGGGTAGATTGTTGTTCGCTTGTTCGGGATTATTGCACTCCGACCTGAAAGATCTATTGTGCCCTCCGCAGCCTTCTTAGCGCACTGCCGGCCTCCAAGCAGTGTTTTCTAGCTACAGACAACATTGCCCATCACTGGGCAATAGTTGTAGAGGCTCCTAAGAAGAGAAAATCTAAGGGCAGCATGCTGGATTTGAAGCCGAAATTCCGCGTTGCTAGTCCAGTGTGCTACCCTTGAGCTAATCTCTTCCTTCTCCCATGGCTTACGCCAATTATCTATAGAGGGATCCCCTACTTTGTGTACTGTGTTTGTTCTTGTCTGTAAAGAGTAGAGGATATGTAGTCTGAGTGTATTGTGTACTGTTCTGACGAAGTGCATGGAGTACTGAGCTGTGGTAACCCGTGGGGTCGCTATTTCCCAAGTAACTGCATACAACAGATACCCCTTGCGGGCTTATTGATTGTAAGTTATAACTTTATACGAATGATTAATTTTTTTTTCCCCGACCTGCTCAAAACACAGAATTTTGTACTGTATAATTTTAGGTAAACCAGATGCAATAATAAGCCGAATGACAAACTATTTAGGTAATTTTCTTTTATAGAACGTTCATTGTTAATTACTGTTTGTCTAAATGTGATATTATTTCCTTCTTTTTGACACTAATTTTCAGTTTTCCAATCCACTAAATTTTTACTATTAATGCAGTAGTTTCTATCGCTTATGCAAAAAACCTAGATTGTAAGGTGAACAGCTGAAAACCCTTAAACTAGCCTTATGACTGTGAATATGCGCTAGAAATAATATTTAACAATTGAATGCATTGTTCACGTTCCCCAAGGAATCATATTACACGGTCAAACGTGCTTCTAGCTATCAAGCTGAGCTGGCGTTGGTAATCTCTCTTCATTAGATAATCCTAACAGACAAGAGGGATGGTTGCATTGCATTGCTATCCTTTCAGTAGGTAACAAACTTTCTCGCACACAAAAAAAGAGGGGAGCAGTTGCTTCAGTCTATGAATAAATTCTGGATACAGAATGAATTCCTACTGCGCGGAAAAGATTCTTTTAGCGCGATAGCACTTGTCTAAGTAGAGAACCACGGTCCCAAACGAGTAGCATGTGTTGTCAAGTTCATTCAGATTTGTTCATTCGCTGGGAATCAATTAGTTTTGGTTTGAGAAAGAAATTGGTAACCTGGATTAAAGATCAACTGAAAATTTTAGTAATTTTAAAATATAAATTAAAAATGAATAAAAATACAGCTTCTGATTATTTTTTTTATAAGATGCTGTTAACTTTTAATTAAATTTAAAGAAATTAATCTTCCAATCTAAGAAAAGTAAATATAGCAAAAAATGGTTTAATCCTTTTCTCATTAACGGGCAGCAAAAATAGAACTCAATTTAGATCTTTCACTTTGGTTTAATACAAAATTTTCTGATTAAAAAAAAATATTAATTTTTTTTTTTGCTAACAATATTTTTTCAATTTCCTTAAAAAAAAAAATAATAAATAAAGAATTAGGTTAAAACTATTAATTGGAATTGCTGAACTGAAAATATCAAGCCTGAAATAGCAATATATACGACTATATATATATATATCAGCTGAAGATGACTTTCTCTTACTCCTAGTAAGCGTATTGTAATCGTGTTAAATTTTCGATATCATGTTTTCACCGGAAGTATCCGTTTTGAGGTTCCCTGAGTCCAAAAAAGTGACTTTTAGCAAATGGTCTATGCGTGTGTGTTTTGGTAAACAGCATAGCTCAAAAACGAAAAACCGCAGAAAGTTGAAACTTGATATTCCTTGTAGGTATCACCATGGAATCTGACAGTACGTTATCCGTCAAAATTCCTCAACCGGAAGTACCACTTTACTAGTTGATTTTTTTTTTACTTTTTTGCGTTTTTCTCAAAAATGGCTACGACGATTTTTCTTCAAACATTTTCATCATCAAGTAATATTTTTTTTATATCAACTACACATACAACGAGCTACAACTTTTATTTGAAATATTTCACTGAAAAAATTCATTTAAGGGCAGTTATTGGGAATGGGTGGGGTTAGGTTTTCATCATAAGTGCTGTTTCAGTTTATTATACAATCCTGTCATCTAAATAATATTAATTAGAATTGAATATGTTGTTGAAATTCCGAGTTTGAAAAAATCGGATAACCGGAAGTGCGTTTACTTTACCACTTTACTAAATGATTTTTTTTCACTTTATCGCAATTTCTCAAAAATGGCTCCGACTATTTTTCTTGAAACTTCTTATACAAGCAAAACATACAAAGATCTACAACTTTTATTTAAAACATTTCTCTGGGAAAAGTCATTTAACTGCCTTTTAGGGAAGGGATGGGGTTATGTTTTTCTTTAAAGTGCTATCATAGTTAATTATACAATTCTACTATCTAAACAAAATTAATTTTGAAATAAATAGATGGCCAAAATTCCGAGTTTCAAGAAAATTAATAAACCAGAAGTGCGGCTTTTACTGAACAGTTTTTCAGTTTTCGATGAATTTCATTAAATTTAGTACACAAACTAAAAAATTTGTCAGCTATAATTTTGAAAACTGGAGTAAGAGAAAGTGGTGTATTTGAAAAATGTACATAAACTTGTTATTATTAGATATAAAATGAAATATAGTTTATCTTCTTTATTATAGACAATTTATCTACTAGATTTAGCACTGTGTAAGGTTGCACACTTATAAATAAAAATACAGTGTTATATTAAGGTAGGATATTATAAATGTACTATTTACAAAATTTATCCCAGCGAATAAAAGTATAGTCATTTTTTTGCCTTATCCTCTTTTATAATAGCAATCTTCTTTAAAGCTCGTTTATAATGACGAAGAACTTAAATCATAACAAAATTGTACTTTCACAATATTGCCTATTATTTTTTATAAAAATATTACACTAATTATCCTTAGACAAATTATTATAAATATAAGTATTTATTGGGTATCTATTTTCTACATAATTTATTTTTAAGGTAAATACGCATCTTTAATGTGGGGCCAAATATCGGCCCTTTTGACATCCATGTTAACGTATGTTGTGTTACTTTCCTGGGCTTGCATTCCTTACGTTAGTACCGCCATATTTCTAAATAACACACCGCAATGCTGACCATTTTGTTTTATATTTGAATTTATGCAAACAATTTAATAAATTCATTTCTTTTTAATTGCTGTAATTGGTAAAATTAGATTTTGTGAGGGATAAAAGTAGATAATATAAAGTCGAATGGGCAAATTTATATGTTCCAAGACTGGGTTCTTATTTGTTTGATAGGACAAATTCTAGCGAAAGTAAAGTAACATACTAAACTTTGGTATGAGCGGTTCTTATTGTGTGCACAAATGCTGGATATAAAGTGAAGCCGAAGAAAAGTTTATGGAATTTTCTCCATCATTTTATTGCATCTTATTTAGGTGTCAAAATTAAGTTAAAACCTTTGAAGAGTCTATGAAACTAACTGAAAGCAGAGGATTCCCAGCAGAATATACAATAGGTAAAAATGTTCGAATATTTTCAGCTTTGTTCGCAGCAAACTGGCTATGTTCAAAATAGAGATACCAGAGTGCCTGAAAACCGTATGTGTTAAATACCAGTGAGCAAGTGAAAATTGGTAGGACCTCGGTTGGTTGGACAGGCCAAATTGGGAAAGTCGTTAGGCAAATAATGGAGATATTCTCCAATGTTGGGGTTAAATCTATCAACAGGGATGAAAGGAGAATAGTAATTGATCAGAATTGCGGAGAAAGACTGCGCAGAGGCATTTTCTCGGGCTGTTGGGTCGTCGTAGACGATAAAAAATATCGAATATTTTTATATTTAATTTGTTACTTAGTAAGTACCTGTAATGGAAGAACGAAATGGAAAAATAATAGTTTTGGAAAATAGTTTAGTAAAATAATTTTGTGAAAATTAGCTAGTTCAAATAGTGTATTTTAGTGATGGGGATAGAGCCAGGTACTACAGTCTAGGTCAATGCTAACCAAGAGACACGAAACAGTTAGGGTAAAACAATAAAACTCCCTCCAGACATACCTGCATTATTTGAAAGGATTTGAACTATAAAGAGAAGACAAGACATTCCTTCAGAACAATCTGAAACAGATTCAAGCGAGACACTTGCTTCAGGAATCGCTCTCTTAAACTCAGTGCCAGTGATAGTGATTTGCCTTTATTCTAGATAAACATCTGATTTATTAAGATATAGTTGTGATATTGTAAAATACTTAAATTTGCTTAGAGAATAATATATTTATTTTAAAAACAGTAGGGCTCTCTTGATTATTACTAATATTTCTCTCTTAAACATATATACTTACAAGCCTCTTTATCGCTCATGCTACACCAACTACTACTACAAACACACAAACTACTACACTACACCGCACCAATAACATTTCATACCCTTCAATTTTACCAATTATTAATTCTGTATTAGCTCTAGTTAGGTAAATTATTTAAAGAAGGAAAACTTGCCTCTCACCAGGCTGAAATTACATATCAAAAATATGTTGTGCTGGTAAAACCATCTTACTGAGAAATGAATTCCCGCAGGGGTAAGTGGACCAGCTACTTCTTCAGGGACCTTTGCATTTCTGCTGGTATTCCAGCTTATATAAAAAGTAAAAGGAACCACAATTACACTGATATCCTCTAACAAACACCAATACCTACAGAGATAGTTATGTGTGCAACAGTTAGCTTTAGCTTATCCATAGACAAACTCTATCTCACCAAAACACACACACACAGAGTAACAATTCCACATTATATACAATACAGTGTCTACATTTTGACTCATTTTAAATTGTGAACTTACTTTTATGTTAATCTAAATATTTTTCATACTTAACTTCTTTTGTAATGAAATGTTTGTTTATACGGTAATGGACAGAGTAGTTTTAAAGAGAAAAAGAATTCTTTGTTACTGCACGTTTCCGGTACCATTGCTGCCCTTCTTCAGGTGCTCTTTAGGATAGGAGAGAAATGTACGATGAGAATGTTGAGATTTGAAAACTATGTTAACCTGGTTTGTATTTTGCTATTAGTTTGTATATGAGCTTATTAGTTTATGCTATTTTGTTGTTATTTAATTTTTATTTTCTGTTTTTTTTCATTACATTTTAGTATCAAGATTGTCTTTAGTTTATTTATATAATATATATATCGTAACGTCTTTCCCTCTAAACTAGCTACTGCAACCAGTTTTAAGTGGGTTCGTATAGATAAAATACTCTAAACTTCAATAAAGAAAACACCAATTTATTGTTATAACAATAACATTACAAAATAACAAACGCTAGTAATCATTACTGCACAGTTCAAACCAAACAAGTTCAGTTTGTTCCTTTTATACACTTTCACCAAACGTCCACTAGTTATAATAAGAAAACACTCTCTCAGGACTGACTGGGGTCCCACTAGTTATCCGGTGGAGAATGGTCTGGAACTTCTCGATTCTTCGAAAAAGAGCTAGAGCGCGACACCCAGCGACTTCCTAGCGGCAACAGGAGAACTTGAGGTACCGCTTTCTCTCCTAGATGGCACCAGTGGCTGCGTTACAATATGTATATAATATAAATGCATAAAGGAAAAATAAATTTATTATTAGAGAGGAAAATGGCGCTAATGACTTTAGCTATCGATGCGCAAAAAAAAGGAAAGAGAAAATTTGAAAAGAGTATAAAAAGAAATGAAATAAAAAGTAAGGACCAGGCGTTAACAGTATAATATAATAGTAAAATACTTTCTATGTATATATATATATATTTTTTTTACTTATACTTTCAACTATCGCTGTATTAATTCTAAGTTTTGTTTATATAATCTCTTTATCTACCAGACTCCCTGGAATAGGACTGTTAGGCTCAATATAGTGTTTATAATAAATAAAATAAACAATAGCCCTACTTTATATGAACTGCGAGTTTAAAATAAGATTTAGGCGCGGTCATTGGCGCCCGAAGCCTTCTCAGTGCACTGCCGGCCTCCAGACAATATTCTCTCATCACAGACAACACTACCTATCATGGGACATTGAATTGTAGAGGCTCCTAGAAAGAGAAAATCTAAATGAAGCACTGCTGGACTCGAGAACTTAGGGACGTCCGCGTTGCTAGTTTAGCGCGGTTAAAATCCCTTCCCTAACAAAATAAACTGATCTGTTACTGTTCCCAATTCAAGACGAACATCAAAATGCTTGTATAAGGATTTTTTTGTTGTCAAAATTCGCCTTAGGTATTTTAAAATAAATACGCATTGTTGTGAGTACTTCTCCTTATGTTTGCCTATTTTAACACCAGATAAACATTTCATAGATAGATAAGTATTCAAGAGCCGGAAGAGATTTAAGCAAATTGTATACTACAACAAGAAAATTCCCAAAATTAATACATTATACGGTTTCAACATATCAACGAATTAAATTATGCATAACAAGACAAATTGTATTTCAATGTTCATCTAATTAATATTAGAATTGTTATAAGCAGATGGTGAATTTCGTATTTGTTTATTATATTCACCTTTCTTCATAGAATATTATCAAGATTAATGGAAAATTAACTGTAGCAGCATCTCTTACTGTAGCAGCTAAAACAATTACAAGAATTATTACATTCATACATTCCTTTTATTTACTCATCCAACATATTTCTCCGCACTCTCTCTTCTATTATCATGTATTTATTTATTTATTTTACCATTTTCATCGCAATACCGTACCTCCCTTCAGTGTAGTAGCCGTCTCGGTTTATTATCATCATCATCAGTACCTTTCTACCGCGGTGCAGTGTGAGGCTCCATCTTATAAATCTTGGATTACAGTATTCTGCCTCGGGTTACAGTATTTCCCTTCAGTTCCATTAAGACCCTTCTCGTTTCTGACCCCTCCCTCCCAGGTGTTTCTAGGCTACTTCCAGATCGAGTGTATTCCACCTTGGCTTCGTATGTTTTCCTAGCTACCGCACCACCTCAGCTTAGTTTCTTCCAGGATATTTCAGCTGGCTTAACTTTCCGACAGGATCTAACGGTTGTATTCCTTACCTTGTCTCTTCTTGTATTTTCTTCTACCTTTCTTAAGTATCTCATTTTCGTTTGCTCAATTTTAACTAACAATTTTCTCTATCCAAACTACTTTTCACTTAATCTTTTGTTATTAAAGTGCTCTAGGCTTTTTTATATATATCTATCTATATTTATGGTTAGGCCTTTATTGACATACGTACACCTATCTTGGATGGAAGAGGCGACTTAGACTATAATGAACAAGTTACAAGTATTCTGAAAAAAGTCCTGTATCATTTTAGGAGCATTGTGGTTCATCCGGTATGTACAAATCCACAGGGAGCTAGAAATTCCTACAATGAAAGACTTCCATAGACAGGACAGCACACAGATCTTAACAAACTTCCAAACTACAGAAACAGGAAGGATCCAAAGAAAACGCCCGACAACAACTGAAACCGAAACTATTGTAGGACATATTCCAAGACTTAATAATCAATTAATATTTATTTAAAATGTACATATTTTGTAATACTTATTTATTTCGTAAATATGTCAAATATGCTGTCTAGCATATGCAAGTTTCTTTTTCTTTTTCTTCTGCTAATAATTTAATTCGAAATAAAAAGAAAAAGGTTTAAAAAGAGAAGGTTGTTACGTATTCCTGGAGTTTAAGGGGAGTTTTAATGCAGCGGAATACGTAACTATTTGAGTAACGGACGAACGGTAAAAGAGACAGTGACGTTACTTACAATTTTTATCACCCAGAGCACTGTTGTAACGTTCTAGCCTCAGTACAGGGTATCAGTTTCTCGTTGTACTCTACTAGCCAAGTGGCAGGGCCCAAAAATCGTAGCCATCTTTATTAAGTTCCGTTCTAACTGTTGAGCTGGAGTGACGCCTAACCAGACCGCATTTTGGTTCTTAGTGAACACCTTACACACATCCGTTTATATTGTGTTAATCATTTTGTGAGGTTGCACAGTTACCTCCTAATAACATTATTCTAGTGTATTTCAAGTTCTGTGGCGTATCGTAAAATCGCTGTATCATAGTTCTCTTTTTACGCCGTACAGTTGCTGCCTCACGTGTGTAATCTTTTCAGCAGTCTGGTAAACATTTAATTTACAGTTTTCACACTCAGTACGAGCTTATTCAGCAGTGGTGATAATAGGAGTCACCAATCTAAATAGCGTCAAAATCTGGCGGATGCACGTGGCTTATATTAACATCTTCTACTTTCAGAGTAAGATAATTTTCCCATTCTTTCCTCTCCTTTATATCTCTACTCATTATTAATTGTTAATATAAGTTGGCAGAAGCCGTTTATGCGATTATTGAAATCGCTCTGAAGGTAACATTTCATATTATTTTCTCTTTTCTCAGTACCTTCAGTCTCAGCTTAACATTTATTGTATTACTAATCGTTTGTCTAATTCAAAGCTAAGTGACTATTCACTGCCTGCTCAATTTGTACATTCTGGGGAGACGTATTCTCTACACCAGGTAGAACGAATTCTAATTAAAGGAGGTGTACGGAACTGTAACTTTAAGACAAGTATACGCACCTTAGCTTCTCTTATTAGCCCTCCTAGTGTTATTATATTTTCTCTCAACCTAGTTTGAGAATATACAGTTCTGTCTGTAACCTATATATTTCCTACATAGTTATTCTTATGCCAACAGCTTTGCAGCTTCGCTGCTGGTCCTCCGTCGGATGTGAAGTCATCCTCTCTTCAGCAACCTGTGGACAGCTCTGGAAGGGATTGTTTGCCATTCAGACAGTCAGAGTAATTCTCAGGGCGTACCCACTAGTCAGCGTTCGTTTTCGAGCTCGGATGTGGGGCTGAGGAACTGGGGAGGCGCTTTGTTCAACAATAAACTTATTATTATTTTTGACTTGGTGCTTTTTCTGTCTTTGTTGCCCCCACCCTTCTATTCTTTACAGCAAGACCTGCCTATGGTCTCCTTACGGAGTTCCTGCAGTGTTCTAAATTCCCGGAAACCATCTATTGGTGCCGGATGACCTCTACCGAGCTTGCAAATACGTAACAAAGGTTTAGATTCATATAAGTTCAAATTAACTTTAATATTAAAAAATAAGAACAAGTTCAACTAGACGGAAATGACTTAATTGACCTTTAAAATGGGTTAGAGATAATAATCTATTTTGTTTTATTTATTTTATTCTGTTTATATTTTATTTTGGGCGTTTATGCTTGTTTTATTTATGTAAAATGTTAAAAACGATAAAATTACTTTATAAGTCCGTGATTATTTTAATGGATATATATATTATATATATATATAGAGAGAGAGAGAGAGAGAGAGAGTGAGAGAGAGAGAGTATTTTAATTTATAAGTATTTTGCAGCCAGATACCTATTATATTATGTTTCTGTCAAAAAACAAAATAAATCTATAATATATGCGGTATGTGGTCAAATGGCAGTTAATAGTAAGAGGGTGATAACGCCCAGAACTGCTCAGTTTCAAATAAAAGTGATAAGACTATGTATTCTAATCATTGACGAAGCTTAAACGTAAAACACTGACCGTTTTCATGAAAATAAAAAAACTGGAACAAACGTTCAGTAATTTCGACTTTAGGTTAGACGATTTTCTTCTTCAAGCAAGGAATTTTAGCAGTTCATTTAATGATCGTAATAGGTAGCTCAAGAGGTTGAACCACAGATTTTATTAAAATGGCTGTTAGGGCTAGACGTATTTGAAATACCGCCGGACCCCCAGAGTTCTTCGGAAATAAATTTTTCTGAAAGACGCTTAGACTATAAAGTAGAGTTGTTATAAACATTTACAAAAAATATTAGAGTTATTTTCGAGATAATTGCAAAATAACAAAGAAAAACTACATTATTTATTATGTAGAATATGCATTTTTATGTAAAGAATATAATATTAATTGAGATTTGCAACTTGTCTCCTCTCCTCAGTTGAAAGAAACTGCAGGAAATAGTGAATAATAGTGAAAAATTTGGCTATAATATAATATTTGTGATAACCTCCCGCACATACGTATATACATCAACAAACCAACAAGTGTTGAGTGTAACATAAACATTGCATTGAAGTGAACTCTCTACACTGACTTAAAACATTTGCTCTATCGATGGATGAAAATCCGAAACCGGTCAGGAATATAAGAAATTTGCTTGCTACGACGGATAAAATACCACATGTTATCCACCACTGTGGACACATCTACATATTCAATAATATTTGTTCTATTATCTTTGTTCTGGTATTTTGTCATTTTGGTTCCTTTGTACAACTACTTTAATTTCTAAATCTGATTTAATTGTTTCTTTTCTTTTTCTAGTTCTTAATGCTAGTCACTTATATTTTTATTTATTAATGTTAGAATTTTTATTTTTTATTACAATTGCCCAATGTACTCTAAATAATAATCATTTCATTTAAGTGTGTGTATATTGTGTAATTGTTAGCAAGGCAACAACACTTGCTAAAGGATGTATTTTCCTAGAAGCAATAAAATTATTATTATTATATTGTTCATAATAAAAAAGGCACTTCCGGTTGAAGTTTTGACACAAATCTTTGTTAAAGATTTTGTAAATCTTTCTGTAGAATCCTCACATTTTTCGATCAAAACAAATTTTTTACGATTATTTGCGATTGAGGTTTTTGCAATTATTCCTCATTGAGTTATTTTGTGCATAGATACACACATACAAAACTACTCGAAGGGTAATCGGGATTTTTTTTTTCTCTACTGCAGTTGAATGTCAATTATTCCAATAAAAACAGTGGTTAAATTATTCATTTTATCACTAAAGATTAAAATGGACATTAAAAGAAAAAACAGTGTTACCATCTTTCTAAACAAATTTTGAGGATTAGATGCAATTGCTAAATTATTTTAATAATATTAAAGTAAAGTAGACATTTTTAGACATTTGTTTTAATATTTTCAAATCAATTCTAACTACAAATTAAGTATCAGAAAAAATCATATAACTTTGCTTAATTTCAATTTAATGTTCTGCAACCTTTTTAAAAGTAACTTACCCCTTTTTAATGGGCTTACCGTATGTGTTTTATCTCTTTTATATCCATTTTAAAATAGTTTTTGTAACTGTTTAAAAAAAAAATATATAATATTTAACGCGAACAGTGATGTTTTCGTTTAGGCTCATGTGGGCAAACTTAAACTCGAGTGTCTAAATGTGGAACTTTATTCTTTAGTCAAATAAATAACTATTTTCTAGTACTCAAGAAAACTTAATAAATTTACTTTCTCGAGTGGAACTCAATTTTTAAATCATGATATGATGCAGCATTTCCTTTTGCAGCAGGAAGTCGAATTAAGATGTTTAATATATAATAAAGTGGTCGTAACGTTCCGTCTAATTCATCTGATCTAAGTTGAACTTAAAGCTCGTCTGAAGCAGTTACATTAGGTTTACACCAACACAGAGCTATTCCAGCAAGCCTCATGGCTGAGAAAACAGCTAACGCAAAATGAAGGAGTAAAATATATACCTTCACTGACAACTGCAAATTAGTTAAAACTAGATCGATAGCGTGCTATTTCTGTCGAGACAATGAACTGGTAGCAATGAATTATGTGACAAGAAAGATCTGCCCTGACAAAATAGAATAACGTTAATAAATCAAACGTTTTTTTCTTAGCCTATATGAGCCTCATTAGCATCTCAGAAAAAGGGACCAAGTATGGAAGAGTAATTAACTAGAAAAACTATACTTCAGGGAAATAACTTATACTATTAATGTTATCAATTTATTTTTATTGTTGTTGTGTATATTTTACTACAAACAAAAACCTTCTTTTGGAAAACTTTTATAAGAGGCGATGACCTCTGCCCACAATCCATATTCGAGGAACTTCCTTGCATACGACAGGTTATAGCAACTCCTTCTGTAATTTTGTTTTGAGTGAGTTAATTACTATAATATTATTATATTTATTTACAATTTGTTGGTTTATAATTTTTATAGAGCGGTTTTCTGAAATAATTAAGAATTTTGATGCTGGTAAATATTCCAAGTATTCAAGTGCTTCTCAGCTCGCTAACAACTCCGCCGTAATAAGCTATCAATAAATTATGGTTCTATTCATAATGATAATTATTAAAAGTAAGCAAAAGTTTTCAATGATTATTTCAATTCACAATTAGAACCAAAATTAGGTTAAGGTGTTTTAGATAAATATGAAAGAGTAATAGAAACCAGAAATAGAATAAAAGCCAGCTTACTCTCTTCATAGAAATAGACTGATTGGTTATGGAAGAGCCATGAACAGTTTGCACTTGATGGTAAAGGCCCTAGTTCTTCTTCTAGAAAACTGCAGTTCATAATCTAGAACATAAAGACAATATATACATTAAATTAATGGAATTATCTTATTTAAATACGAGTAACTAAAATTTTATTGTACTCATTAAATATTAAATTCATATTTTTGGTTTTTTTTTCCCCATAATAAAGAAAATGACAAGATTTTTTGTAGCAATCTCAGATAAAAATAAATAAAATAAGAATAACCTTTATTTTTCAAATATATACAATTAGCGAATTGCAGGGTAAATATAAATGCCTACAGAAATTCTTGACACAAGTGAAAACTTAATGCTGGGCTCCGGATACTGCAAATGGTGCCTGGCTCTAAAAGTGATACAATCATGATTCATCATGAATAAAACAAATTAATGGATCAGACAAATTGTTTGACAGTACTTTACTTGTTAACTGCAAGAATTTAAAGGCTAGTACAATGCAGTATTGAAAACGTCAAAGATAAACGACAAATTTATTAAATACACAGCAATTCAACTGATGTACTCTCAAATGTATATTAAATGTTTACATACTTTCAAATGCAAAGGGATAGCTTGCTGATTTTATTTATCTGATTGAATGAAATGGAATTTCAATCGTAACTTCGCAAATATTTCATTCAAATAATATAAACAAATGTTTGATGAGGCCAAAGAAAAAACTTTTCACCTATAACAGTTTATTTATCGATGTTTCGGACGCCTTTGATGTTCTTCCGCAGGATCTGATAAGGAGCGTTAGAAAGTCAGATGAAACTTTAAGAAATAAATTTTTAAAGTTGAAAGTTTTCTTTTTCATTCTTTGACTCCAGCCAACCAAAATTTTGTTTGAATTATTAACGCAACTATTGTTTTTTTTATATATATTATGTTTATTCAAATACTTTATTATAATTGCTATCCTTTAATTTTTTTTACCTTCTCTATTTTTGAATTACAATGGAATGTAGTCTAATTAAAAGATTCTTTTTAAGTTACAGCAATATAACTATATATTTCTTATTAAATTGACATGTTCATTACCTCAGAATAAATGTAAGGTAATAATATGTAATGGAAAATTAGAGTCATTAAAGTAGTGTAACATCTCATGTCAATAAGTAAAGATATGTGCTCTCTGAATTTCTCAAGTCTTTAGACAAAGGACTTCAATAACAGCCATACGGTGAAGAGATTGCTTTACTCTTTTTGTCTACATAATTACGACAGCAATTTAGAGTAGAAAGTCAATTGCTTGATAAAATGGAACCATTAAATTTCAGTTTAAGCATTATATTCAAATTACAATAAGATACTTATTAGAGTAAAATATATTATTACTATTTTAGGGGTTACATTTCCAACTTTCTGTAGCATCACTTGTTTAGGATATAGATCGCCGACTCACCTAAGTGCGTCTGATGCAACACTGACGAGTCACTCACTAATCATCGAGATTTGCCTTGACTTCGCAATCATTTTAAGTCACCACCATCCTTCAAGAGCGAGCAAATATTTATTGATCTGCGAGACGTCGAAGGTAGTTTTTTGTTAAAGGGTAATAATGAAGATTAAAAAAAAAAAAAGTAAATAATTACTAATCAATCAGTGTTGAAAGAGATTATTTTGCCATTTTGGCGAAGAACTTTGAATTTCTGCTTTGAATTGGGGCATAGCATTTCAATGTGTTCAATATTCCCAGCTCCGCTAGGTCCCACTTAATAGAAGACTTAAAAGTTGCTTCCCTTAAAAAGTGGACAACTTTTCATTTTATTGACCATAAAATCTCCTCCTAAGTTATCAGAGGACATATAAATAAACATAAATCTGTTCTTTTCATTTTTTGTGTTTCCTTTAAATTCTATATAATACACAGTTGCATTTTGAGATGCATCCATAGCGCTCTCTGTTTCTTGCGGTCTTAATAGATTTGATAATATACTCCAATATTTAGCTTCAACATTTCTAAGAATGTTTAATGTTATTCCAGTTTTTAATTATATACCTTTATTTTGGTAATGCGTTCCATTCTAATTTGTCCACTTCAAAAGCTTCAAAATTACATCAAGCTATACATCAAATTTCAAAATTACATCAAGCTATATTTTCTAGAATTTTAGTGATTTAATGCGTAAACAAAAATATGGGAAGCAGAAACTGTTTAGTTCAACTTAAACACGAGGTATTGTTTACTACCACTTGAGAGAGCTTGACTATCTTAAAGAGGGATTCAAGCGAGTCTTTTGATTCTGAAATTGTGAATTTCAAAAAAAATTTATTTTTTATATTACATTTACATCTGTATTTATATTTGCAAGTTACATTTATATCTGAGAACAAATCATAAAATCTCAATACAAACCAATCCTCTCTCATATGTGAAATACTGCGAAATTTATAGTGAAGTGGTAAAACCATAGAAGAGTAACTATGAAGAGGAATGTCTTTAGAAAACGGTTGTAATACAAATGATGATCTCAGATATTTTACAAAACTAACTTGGTTAGTATTCTAATAATAAACATTAGTTCAAACACTTCTATTTAGTTGTGGTCAATCCACAAAATCAATAAAGATAAAACAGCTTTTATCTAGATTAGATATCTAAGATTTAATTTACAATTTTCACGATAATCATAGCACTTTAAATATTGCTGATTTATTAACAAGCCATTCTAAGTGCATACTTTAAAGTGCTATATCCACTTGTAAGGATGTTGTTAATGTAACGACATTAACTTTTCATAATCATGGTAAGTGATTAAATTTCAAAGAGTAATTAATTGTTTCAAAGTAGCTTCAAAGTTTCTATAAAGCTAATTTTCATTTTTAGCCGTTAGTTATTTAAATCATCATTGATTAACTTCGGAATTCAGTTTTAAGATTCTAAAAATTTGCCATTAGGAGACTTAATGTGAACAAAATATACGAGTACATTACACATGTTGGAGATATTTAATGTAAACTTCAGTAATTCACCTATATGAATTTGTTTACATAATTTTTAAATGATATTTTACATTGCTAAATACAAATGAACAAATAAATAAACAATAACATAACAATAAATTTTATAACCATTCCAAACCTATGGCTGAAAATTAAATATGTATCTGTCAGCCTGTCCTGTTCTATTTATTCCTACATCACAGAAAAGGGCTGGTCATGTTTTAAAAGAAATTGGCATTTAAAAGTTGTCTCCCTTAAAAAAGGGGGCTTTTTTTCGTTTCATTGGCATAAAAATCCCTTCCTAAGTTATGAGAGGACACATAGAAAAACTCAAATATCTCCTTTGCTGTTGGTTTTATGAAGAAATATTTTAGAACATAACCAATAAAAATGCAATTCGCAACAACTTTTGTTCTTTAACAACAACAGTTTAGTAGGATGTAGTTTTTGTTCTATTGTTTTACTTTTAAGTATCGGAAAAAATCTAAGAAATGACATAAAAAATACATTATATTCATTCATAAAATTAAAAAAATTAGCGTGAAACCTCACACGACTTTTCTTACAGTTCTCAATACAATTGTCTATAAAATGACAATTTTTTTATTAAATTTAAAATTTTCCTAGTGGTGGGAAGACAATTACCTATACAGACAAGTAATAGTCCCCTTAGATTACAATGTCTAGAAGAAAACGCCAATAACATTGAGTCAAATCATATAATAATATAACAATTGAAATTTAACACCACTAACTGTAAAATCAATTTTTTGGGGGAAGAATGTTACAAATAAAAGTGATAGGTTTCCAACTGTGCAGTTAGTATTTCTTCAAGTTTAAAAGAAATCATTAAAGTCATATTCGAGAAAATTCCAAAGAACTCTAAAACCTAAAACTTCTTCTACTAATGTCGCACTTCAAGTTAACCGGTTTTCCTTCATATTTGGAATTTTCTGCCAATACTTCTAACCTATTTTAATATCTTATAGGTGTTAAAAACCACATACAGTATACTAAAGTAGTAATTTAAAGTAAAGTTTAATGCTACAGTTACTCCAGTACCTCCCAACAAATTAATTTACCCAGGAAAATGCTTCAAATAAAAGTGATACGTATTTAGATAGTATACGAAGTTTAAAGAAAATTATTGGAGCTATTTTTGAGAAAAGTGCGAAAAACTGGAGAATAAAAAAAACACTTGTAACCACTTAAAACACTCAGAACCCACTTCCGGGTTGATTGATATTTGCCCGAAACATTGTTAGCAGATGCAGTGGTAAGTACCTATGTGGAATACTATGTTTGAGCTTCATGCAACTTTTCCTTTTTGAGATATTTTATATTCATACAAAAAATACCATTCTTACAATAGCAACAATTGAGGCTACAAATTGTGAGGGAAGAGATTAGCTCAGTGGTAGCGCGCTGGACTGGTAACCGAGATCCCAGGTTCGAATCCAGCAGTCCTACCCTTAGATTTTCTCTTCCTAGGAGCCTCTACAGCTCACTGTCCGGTGATGTCTGTAATGAGAGAATACCGTTCGGAGTCCGGCAGTGCACTGAGAAGGCCCCGGGTGCAAAAGACCATAGATGTTGACGCGCCTTAAATTTAAAAAAAAAAAAAAATTACCTACAAATTTAGATGTGCTAGTAGTTAAGTACTACTTCAATTATCCGACAAAGATAGGAAACAAACCAAATACATAAATATATCGAAAGAATGTCTGCCCTCAGTGTTCTTGCGCATCACCTGGTGTGTGGAATATTCAATATGACTCACTTGTTCAGATAAATTTTGGTTCTGATTCAGATATTATATTATTCTATGCGGATGATGTACTGTTACTGATCGGTGGAATAAAGTCTTTAGACTAGGAAGCTAGAGGAAACCACTGCATAAGTTTAGTAGAATTGTAAGTATAGTGTAAATTGTATTTAACGAGCATAAAAGTAGTATAGCTAGACCAGTAAGAAACAGAAAATTTCAGAAATCAATCAATATTACAACAATGGGAGTGTTTTTGTCGTAAACTTAAACACTCGAAGAAAGCCAAAACCAGATGCAGGAAAAAGAAATTTTAAAAGTAAAAAGAGCACGTACGAGGTTACACAGCATAAAAAATGGAATGAAATATTTGTAATAATAGCAACAGACAGACTCACCCTTTAATCAGACGAAATGAGGCATAGGTGCTAGGGAGACTTTTCGAAGCTAAAATTTCACCTAAAACGATGTGTGTTAAAAGTATGAAACTGAATTTAGCAGAAGCGAAGATAGAATAATTGTGGCGAATTGCAGTGATGAACAACTAGTTGAAATAATTCCAGCACGCGAATTTATTAGAAGCAGTAAACACATTAACATTCAGATGCACAAATATGAATGTTGCAGCCTAGGTAACGCCAGACGAACGAATGAACTAGAAAAGTTACTGGCAAATACGCCCGGATATAAACATCCTATTGTTCAAATGATATTAAAATGTGAAGAATGCAAGCCTATGTAACGCCCGGTCAGCAGTTTGACTGACAGCTTAAGCCATCTTTCGGCGACCGAGGGAACTAACGTCCCAACAGGTAGATTACAACTAATGGCATTAAATAGCTCTGGGTAATACTGGATAATGGGAAGTCTTGGAAAAGTCACATAAATAACTTGGCAGAGAAATCAATCCATATAATAAACACCCTAGGTAAGTTTGCAAGACCAAACACGGGAATAAGCATTGAGATTTTTGAAATAAAGGAGCTCTCTTACCTATTATCATGTATGCTTCCCCCAGCCTGGGAATAAGCATCGGCCAACCAAAATAATTTAAACCTTTCTTAAAAGAACTCAAAGATTGGTGATATTAAAAACAATACATGGTTAGAAAACCATGTCATACGAAGGCAATTTAACTTTTACGATTTTTCGTTTAGAGATATTTTGTTCAAACGTACATACGTACATACTCGTACATTGTCAAAAGCCATCTTGTCAAATTTTCGAATTTGAGGTATCAATAGAAATATGTTTTGAGCACTTTTGAGTACAAAACAAAATTTCAGGATTTACCAATGTGTTTGTGGGCGGGCATAAGAGACAGATAGTGTGGAAGAACAAAATATCTCAATGACAAAGAAGTTCAAAGCAGATACTTGCGTATCACCTACAGGACGAAACGAAGGGTTTAGTTTTTCAAGTTTTGCGATTTTCTCAAAAACAGCCCCATTTTCTTCTAATTATGGGTATTAACTGCACATAATAACCTATGACCTGTAATTGTGGCAAAATCCGCAGAGCTGGAAAGCATCAGCGATATTTTCTATGATAGCCTGCTTCATGTTGTGGTCATCGACCGGTTTCGGACGTTCGCCCATCATCAGGATGTCTTGATAAAACCGTACGATACCATAAAGCAAAAAGTAGTTTATATAGTTGCCTGAAACCGGTCGATGACCACAAAATGAAGCAGGCTATCACGGAAAATATCTCTGATGCTTTCCAGCTCTGCGGACTCAATCACAACAACTACTAAGAACTCCATGGAATTGTTCGCTCAGTTTTCAAAGATTTTATCGAAGTCAGCTCTTACATTTTCTTTAAATCTGAAATAAACTCTAGGATTCTTGTTTAAAATTTTTTGGGGGGAAAATGGATTTGAGTGGACCTTGTTTTTATACTAACACTAATAGGCAGTTTTTGGTAACCTGCAATTTTTGTTCTTGTTGCAGCTTGAGCGGTAGTCTACTATATATCAAATTTGGGCAGCAACTATGTCACACGAACCAAGAACTACTATGTTAGCTGTTCCCTACTCTTCTTATATGTGTAATACAAAGTATTCTATATGGTTACTGAAAATTCCACATTTTGGTATTAGATTGCAGTCAGTAAAATTGTAAGGGTTCCTCACCATTGTAATTTAACAAGAATTAATTAACAACAGTTCCTTGAAACTCTGTTTCTTTAATTTTTATTCTCCCTTCTCATATATGTGTAAATGCAAGAAAAATGATTCCGCAATCGCACTCCTACCAGAATCTGTTCTTTTCGCCTTCATGAAACATTCAATGTCAGACTTTAGATAGAGTACAACGATAGGAGGGACCAGCGGAGGTCCCGGGTTTAATTATGGCCGTACTGTACTTATATTTTCTCTTCTTAGGAGCCTCTGCAGCACACTGTCCGGAGGCCGGCAGTGCACTGAGAAGGCTCCGGGGACACAATAGATCTTTCAGGTCGCTACACTACCCTTAAAAGAATCTAGAATAGAACAAAAAATATTTAAGAAAAAAAAAGTTTTTATGAAGATTAAATGAAAAACAATCAAACAAATTTTTCTTACAATAATAAATTAAATTAAAACTAAGAAACTAAGAAAAAGATATTATTCTTTTCCTGAAAATAGACATTATTAAAACCCACACTCCAACAATCAACATTCTTGTAAAGCAAAGTTTACTGTAAGTTTGTGGGCGAAGAAAGTTTAAAGGAAGCTGCTACTTTATTATGGGGCAGATTTATCCTTAGAGCTGTCACTGCCCCTACTTTTTCAAGAAAAAAATAAAATATTATTGAATAAATTATATTTCTTTTTTTTTCAAAAGTATTAGTTTTACTCTTTAGGTTAACGCCGAATAATACGGAGGCTGTTTGCTCACAACACTTCCAGAATAATCATAGAAAGTTATGCAGCATACAAATGTACCCACCCACAAGTGCGCACAAGTGTATTCAGAGTTTACTAAAGAAACATTAATATGTGACCCTCGAAAACATTATTTATGTTAATAAAATCGCTTTGAAAACTTCTGATAACATCGAAATACTTCATCTTACTTGTGATAAGAGAAAGAGAAACTAAGATAATAAATAAAACTATTAATGCTTAAATTTTTCAAACATTATATCTTCTACAAGATAATAATAAACGCTAAAGAGAAACTACACAAAGCAAGTAGCACTTCATTTTAGAAAATGATTAAGTCGGGAATTAATTCATTGTGGACAAAACAGCAACAGTAGAAATTCACACATTTTTATTATATTTGGTAATATGCAAAAACCAAGGCATAGTAATTATTATGATGCAAAATTACATAGATTACTATTTACAATCTGCATTATTATTATTATTCTATTATATTATAAAGGAGTAATTTAGAAAAAAACTTATCTCTTGACCTAATAATCCCATCGTCCATTTCTACGAGAAAAGATAATTATAATTAATCTTTATCTTGTTTCAAAGTTATAGCAAAGAATTGAATGAATAATCTTGAAGACATACTTAATACCATTTAAACAAATATTTGAGATATACTTAAAGAACTAGCTTTACTACAAAAACACTCATTAGTTGTTCTGTTAAAAATACATAAACAACAAAGTTTCACCTTTCTTTTGATGTTAACTTTATCTTCAAGCATGATCCAATGTATTTACAGAGAGAGAGAGAGACCATCCAAGCAGCCTTTCTATTTATTTAACACTTAGTTCAATTCATCCAAAGGTTAGAAAGTATTGAAAGAAAAACAATTAAATCAATATTGGATAAATTCGAATCTCCTTCTCTCTCTATTTAGTGGGATATATACATTATTTTTTCAAATTAGGTATTACAAATACCAATGCAAGTCTAAATTTAAAAATATTTACTTCTTGCCTTCAAATAATTGTTGAGCAGCAATTCGTTTGTACAAGGATTTTCCCTCGAAAGATTTTCTCCTCACCAAAATCTAGAAAAATATCCAGTTCTTTATTCTGGTCGCCCAAAAGACTTTGCCCACTGTTCCTAACTTAGTCATTCATCAATCCTCAATTTGCCTCGCCTCTTGGTGGTGATTGTCCACAGCCTTCCATTTATCTTCAGGAATCAATTTAAAATAATTTATAAAGCTTGAAGGTTAGGCCACAATAAAAAACTAAAATGTATTTTGCCTATATTTCGATAAATATATTATCTTTATCAATTCCCTACAAAAAATATTTTACTGTAGAAGATAAAAGTTACTGCAATACATGCCTTTTCTCCCAATCAATGGATACAAACAGATTGGGTATATGTTATGTGATATATATATACTTACCACATAATATATACCACAATTCGTGCTTAATGTACAAATTAATAAAAAAAATCAGATGTGAAACACTCACACAACTTTCTCTTACTGCAGTTAACGAAATTGTAATTGACAAATTTTCTTCTGTATTTAGTTTTTTATCAATGGGAGAAACTGAACTTAAATAAAATGACTTTTTTGAGGAAATCATAACCTCCTCTTGCCACCCACTAAATTGATTTAAATGAATTTATCGGAACAAAGTTTCAAAGAAAATCGATAGTTCTCTATATTCATAATTAATGTACCAAATTTTAATGAAGTTTATCGATATTTTTATGGAGAAAATCACGAAAACTATAAAAAAAAATTGTTCAAATAAAAAATTGTGTGTCTTGAAACTCAGAATTTTTTCGTAATATATTTATTTCTTTGAAACTTGTTTAGATGATAGAATTGTAGAATCAACTAAGATAGCAATTTAGAGGGAAACCTCAAAAGCCTCCTTAAATGATTTTACCCTTAAGAAATATTTCAAATAAAATGTGTAGCCTTCTTTATATGGTGTAGTTCACATTAATATTTTAAAGAAAATCATTGGAGCCGTTTTAGTGAAAATAGCAGAACACAAAGAAAATGTACGGTAAAAACGCACTTTCGGCTAACCGATTTTCTTCAAACACAGAATTTCGGCAACATATTCAATTCTAATTAATATTATTTAGATGATAGAATTTTGTAATAAACTCAAATAGCACTTTAGAGGAAAACATAATCCCATCCCTCCACCAAATGGTGCCCTTAAATGAATTTTCCCGGTTAAATGTTTCAAATAAAAGTTGTACTTCATTATATGTATAGTGTACCAAATTTAAATAAAATCGTTGTTGCCGTTTTCGAGGAAGTCGCAACTGACATCCATTCAGTAAAATAGCACTTCCGGGTGACTGATTTTGTTCGAAACCTTATTCGTAGAATCCTTTGCACTTAACAAAACATCAAGTTTGAACTTTCTGCGATATTTGCTTTTTGAGTTATACTTGGCCACGGGCCAATTTCTAAAAAACACTTTTCAGCCTCAGGGAACCTCAAAACGTATGAAAACTCGATATCGGTGATTAGACATGATTGCAATAATTCCTCTTTCAGTAAGCATGAAAAAGTAAAAATCAAATATTTTTTATGTTAGGAAGAAATTTGGTGAGGATCGGTCGGTCAAGGCAGAAACATTCAATTATGCTAACGTTTCGGCAGAGTTTTCTGCCTTTATCAAGACTTTAATATATAGATAGTTGTGAAGATGTGGAGTAATAATTTTTAAACATACACATTTATTACAACGCAGAAACATAAAAAAGAAAATTAAAAGTTACTAGTGTCTTGTCTTAAATTATATAAAAAAAAAAGATGATTTAAGACAAGACACTAGTAACTTTTAATTTTCTTTTTTATGTTTCTGCGTTGTAACAAATGTGTATGTTTAAAAATTATTTCTCCACATCTTCGCGACTTTCTATATATTAAAGCCTTGATAAAGGACAGGAAACTTTGTCGAAACGTTGGCATAATTGAAGGTTTCTTTCTTTCTTGACCGATTCTCACCAATTTATTCATAACATAATTCAACAACGGTCAACAAATTCTTTTGTATATTTTATTAAGTTCTGAAATTAAGAAAATATCCATTTCAATAGAAGTTAAGAATATATTACGTGTGATGGGGAATTTTCTTTGGCCTAACTAACGATATTGTGATCGGCCAGCTATTTCCCCTGCCATAGTAATAATGTGTGTGTTATTTATTGAATGCTTTCTTTGTTGCCAAGCAGTGGACATAAACAACTACATTAATAGAAACCTTGGTTTTCCCATTCCCCTACACTTCTTTCTTTCTTTCCTTTGTTTCCTGTTTTAGTTCAGAACTGATCAATATCTTCACAGTCACAAATTAATAAGACTTTATTACAAAACATTGACCTACATTACACACTACAATCCACAAACTTCAAAATACTATTTAGTAAGTTATCCTTTTTCATTTTCTGTTTTATATTTATATTTATGGTCAGCTCATGTTCTTTATGCAGTTTCATGTTCTCTATATATTGTATTTCTAAAAATAATAAATTCAATTCATATGATACTAAAAAATAGCTTGGCAACAGAGAGATCTGATTGAACTAGGCTATTATACTCAGAAGTCTATTTCCGAGTAGATAGTAACACAAATTAGCTTATCAATTGATAATGAAAAATCAACAGAAAAGATTTTTGGGTAAAATAACTTTTAAGTTTTGACTACAAAATAGAGAAGGGATGCATGTTTGTTTCAACAGCCAAGGAACGAAGCCATGAGATCCGAGGGCGCAGCGGCTTAGCTTGGCTACTTATAAATAAACTAAAAAGAAATTCTAAAAAATAATTTCTATTTATTTTAATTTTCTAGTAAACTCCGTTTTTATCGTTTGGACAAGGCCTAAGGAAGATCCTGAATGGAGGACATTTCAAAGCTACCCAAAGCTTGAACCGAGGAACTTAAAATGAACCTATTCAATAACAATAAACGCATGGCTAATAGCGAAGGCAGAAACGAGAGGGAAGGGATTAACTCAGTGATAATAACGCGGAAAACTTCTAACAAGAATTCCTAAACATTCACAAACTGCAAAAGTCAAAAAACTAAATATAAAATAATAAGATAAATTACAAAAAAAAAAAAGTTAAGAGCGAATCTTTACTACTAAAACTAAAAATTCCTTTCTTAAAAGAGTTTATGAGTTCTTTAGGGCAAGCAAGTTCCGGGTTTTCGAGTCCAGCAGTGCTGCCCTTAGATTTTCTCTTCCTAAGAGTTTCTACAGCTCACTGTTCGGTAATGGGCAGTGAAACTGAGAAGGCTTCGAGGGAATAAATTGTTCTTTCAGGTCGCAATGTTATGTCACCTATAACAATCTATCTGGCTAATAATAGCTTTAATCTTTCTCCATTCTTTATCTTAATAAATTAACAACCATGGAGTCCAATAAAGGAGAGAATGATACCCAAATTACATAAAATGCTTTTTATTTTTAATAAAAAGCAAATGAGATTTCTTAAACATATAATGACATTATTAAATATGGAAAAATCAAAATTATCAGAAAATACGCTTGCACTCACTGAATGAGAACATTTGTATAAGTAAGAGATTTTAATTAAACTAGTTTTTAGAGACTATTTAATTTGAATTCAGTTTTTCTAATTAAAAGAGAATACCTAGAATTTAAGTTAATTTCTCTTTAAAATAGTAGAAAAGGATTTATATTTTCTCCCTTATTTAGATGGTATTTCTATTTCAATTTTAATTCCATTTTTTTTTTTTTTTTTTATATATATAATAAGACATAAACCAAAATATCGTAATTAAATAAATACAAACAATTCCAAAATTATCTTTATTTGTGCAAGGAGAAAATTTATTCTAATATTCATTCATATTACTCAAGTTACTTTAAGAAGATCTCACAGCCACCGAAATGTCAGTGTTTTAGAAGATTATCAAGATAATGAGGTTGCGGCAAGTTGGGAAATTAGGGATTTAAAATCAGCTGTGCAACTTGACTGCCGCCATAGTGAGACCAGATGGTTTACAACACTTTGGCAATAAGGGGAAGTGGTTTAGGGAACTGTTCATTTAACAATAAAGAACCGATTTAATGTGTTTTTTTTATTTTTTTATTTGGCACCATAAATTTAGGAAACCGGAAGTTTTGATCTAAATCAGGAAATGAATAAAAGTATTATTTTATTGAATTTTTTTTTGTTTTTGCAACGCTCACTTTCAGTTTCTCATAAGGTTCAGTTTTTCTAAGCTGATATCTTCGGAAGGAAAATTTAGTAGAAAACCAACCAAGATCACTGTGATCTTAAGTACGTCCTTCTCTGAAAAATGTTTTTATATTACGAGCAGCTGTGACCGAGCAATTTGCAAATTTAATTTCATAAATACAAATTTGGCCAAAATCGTCTCTTCATATGGGAATGCTATTGCAAACTATGAGAATGTAAATACCGGAAATGAAAGAGAATTACCTTCCGTTCCATATCAAAACAAATCCTAGATAATAACTATGTAACAAATTATTTAATAACTATGTTTAAATTTAATAATAATACAATTTTATATCCATATTACAAACTAATAATTATTGATGATGAAACTAGGAATTAGTACTGATCGAATCTATGTGGTTTTACTGGTAAGATAATACTGCATGGAATACATTGGTGAAAATTTAAGTGGAATTGTAAAATCTGATCTCATTAAATGGTATTAACATTGCTCTTATACCAGAAAGTTTTTGGCTTAATGGTCGGAGAATCAGTGTTACGAGTCTAAATTATACTAAAATTATTGAGCGTATTTGCAGCAGAATGTTGATCAAACTGGAGAAATATCTTTTTTTTTCTGAAAATATATTTTCACTTAATAAAAAGAAATAAAATAAAAACAAATCTGATACCCAATGCTGAACACTCTCTTATTGCAATAACTGATAAATGTTCCTCAAAAATGGAATTTTCATGTAGTATAGTATAAAGTTATTGCTTTCACAGAATCTAAAAGAAATACACTTTCAGGGAAAAAATGTCAAGATGAAATGCTGAGCTGCGTGCCTACTGTGTTAAGTACATAATGTTTAAAAAAAAGTATCATTTAAAGGGAAGGAATTATCTCAGTGACAGGGCGCTGTATTTAACAAGAATTAATTAACAAAAGTTAATTTCCTTTGAAACTCTCTTTTTTTTTCAATTTTTATTCACCCTTCATATACTTTAAAGACAGTTTTGTATAAATGCAAGACAATGATTTCGCAATTGCACTCCTAACAGAATCTGTCCTTTTCGCTTTCATTTCGCATTCATTGTCACACTTCTGTTAGAGTACAACGATGGGATGAGATTAGCAAAGTGGTAGCGCGCGGGACTTCCACGCGGAGGTCCCGCGTTCGAGCCAAGCAGTGTTGCCCTTAGATGTCCTCTTCCTCGGAGATTCTACGATGTTTGTAACTAGAGCATGCTTTTCAGAGGCCGGCAGAAAAGACTCCGGGCGCCAGTACCCATAGATTTTGCCTCGCCTTAAGTAAAAAAAAAAAAGAAAAAGAAATCATTTAAGCGGTTTTAGTGAAATACGCTCTAATGTGTTAATTTTTATTTTTGAAGCTGTTTTGATCGAACATTCAACGCTGAATATTAATTTCAATTTCTGCACTGTTTCGTTTTTGACAGTGCTGTTCATTCAACGCCAAAATTTCAGAATGAAAGCACTAGGGTCTTGGTTAGTGAAATTGCGATCTCATATGGTACAAATCGACGTTTCCCTCATTTTGCGGTAGACTTCTTCGGAGTACTTGCTGGTTTAAGTTTTTTAACCATCTTTCTTCTAAAAAACAGTCAAGTTTTAGAATGTTGGTCTAAGGCTTAGTAAGCACTGGGATTCTTTGTTCGGACTCTCTGTCGCGGAGCTGCATCTGGGATTCATTTTCTTGCATCTGGGATGCTCCGCGACAATGAACCTTGAATCTGGTGTGTTGCGTTTTAGTATTTTTTGAATCCCATCCGAAACGGGATTCTTTACACAATGTTGCTCAACACTGAGTCAATGCGTAAGTTAATCTCAAACCTAGTGGACCTCTCTCCCATTCTCACGCGTTATTATTATTATTTTTTCACATTCTTTTGTTAAAATGTGGACAACAGATTCCACTTCTGTTGACGAACTGGGATATTATCTGTTTAGAAACTTTAAAAGTATACATGAGGCTTGTTTATGAGTCTCCACTTGCGAGGAAACGGAGAGTGATCGCTAACCTGTTGGTAGCAGAAACTGGCACCCTAAAATTTATCTCCTTTTTCGAAATGTGTGTTCCGACTATTTCCAGAAGATATTCGAAGTCGACTGGACTCATCCGTACAAAATTTCGGAATCCCATTCCGTCCTCTAATTTCATGTGTCAAGAAGATCATGCCCATACTTATTCCGATTCTTGAACATCCCACGAATCCACCAACGTGCTGGCTTTTTTTTAGCCCTTTTTTTTATTCCGTAGAGCTACGAAAAGTGCAATTGCAATGCCTGAAAGCGCGATCTCGTTCGACATGGCTCAGATTAAGACTAGATGCGGACACGATTTCCAGAGCGACAATGTTGCGGGGCAAAGAGTCTGCGACTTGTATCCAAGAGTCTGCGACAAAGCGTCCGTACAAAAAATCCCAGTACGTACTAACCCTAAAGCTTAAACAAGAAACTAACTTCCTGTAGAAATCCATGCAATATAATTAAAGTGCCGACTTATACCAAAACTTGACCGAGGCCTCACACCTAGTGTTTTTGCCTGCTGTCTACAGGACTCTGAAAGATCAAATACAAACTATCCGTTTTCTTTCACTAAGAAGTTCCCAAAACATATTTCCGATGAAAACTCAATTTCTCAACCTTCAGCAGATCCCACGGGCAAGAGAAAATAAATCGCAGTTGTGTTTACACTGCTACCTTTTCCACTGCATTTCTCATCTCCAATTTGCAATTTTTCTTCAAACATAGACTTTTAATCATGCTTTAAAAATGCCCTTTAATTTTCATAGGAATTTTAATATTTTGAAAATGTATCTTGAAGGAAAGCTTATCGTTACATCTCTTCCAAATTCCTTCCTAAAAATCCATTTTCTCAAAGAAATTTTTCAAAAAAGATAAAATAGATTTTTTTTTAACTTCTATTTATTTTTCAAAAAAAAACAACAAAAAATATATTGGTTATTCAGCGTTCCAATCCAAGTCAAGTCCGTCTTCATACTGCTTAGAACGATCTGCATAAGAGGCATTCTATACCACTCAACAAGTGGACAGTAAAACAGGTGATGAATATCGTGAGTGAAAGAGTGATCTATCGATCTAGCCGCCTTAAAGTCAACAAAATGTGCGTACTTCTTTTTTTACTTTAACTGTATAATATTATATAAGGAGAAAATGTGATAAATGGTAGCATAACCCGCTCGGTAAACCGCTGAAAATCATGCAATATTCTTTTAATGTTAACCCATTTAACCAGATTCTATTATGAATAATCCTTGTAAACAATTTTGACATGGTATCAAGAAAAAAAAAAATCCCTTATAATTCTGAATCCTGTATAATCCGAGCCCTGCCTTTTTATACAATAGAAATATTATGGCTTTAATAAAACTGGAAGATACTTCGCCTTTAACAAATATTCTGTTAAATACTGATAACATTTTTTCTAAAAACTCATTAGGGTCTGCTTTTGAAAAAATTATACAGCCCATTGTCCTGACTTATTCAAAGTAAAACATTTGATAATACAGTACTTAATTCCCCCTGTCAGTGGATTTATCTAAATCGTAATTCACCATAAAACAGGTTATCAAATGATAGTGTTTTATAATTTTCTAATAATTAAATTCTCTAACAATTTCAATGAATTACGACAAGGATTTAGAAATTTACTAATTTTGTTTTTTCTAAGCGAATGAACTGCGGTCCAGAAGTATTTATTGTTTTTTAGATCAGACATTAAGAATTTATAATCATTCTTTCGACTATTTTCACATGTCTGTTTTTAAAGTTTGTTTGCTTCTAAATATTATTTTATGTCATCTTAAGGTTCCCAATTTAGTCATTTGTTCATTAATATTTTTAGCATCATTACATTTATTTCTTGTATCCATGACAGTTGTGCACTATTCAAGTCTTTGTTCAATCTTCATATTTTCCAGACAGTAAAAGTCAAACTTTGACTCAGTTTTCTTCTACACTTTTTTAAAAGTGTAGTTAGAATGTAGTGGGAGTTTCATGGGAGTTAAAATTAATAGCTAAATGCTATTACTACTGAACTATAATTAATATATATACACTTATGATTATAAGGACTTGACTTAATTAAGAGATTAAGAGACGGGGAGAGAAAACTAAATGAGAGATAGGCAAAATTAGTGGTGTCTGGTCTCGAAGTTTGCAATTGCCTGGTTGTCTTCACTCTTGATGCTGTTGATAAAATAGAGCATTCACTGTCCATTTTTCCTTCAATATAGACACCTGTGGTAGGGGAAACAGGACGATACTTTATTCCCAATTCTTGATTGGCTTCGTTTGAAGATATGATTTTGGCGTACCTTGCGGATAGCAGGGAACTAATCTGACGTGTGATATGGCAACTCATGTGGAATTCTGCTATGACTAATTTTAGTCATCAGTATGCAAAATTTATATAACAGTTAAAAAGAAAAATCAGTAATAATGCACCAGACTTTCTAATAAAAGTTTGACATTGAGTAAAAAGTAAAGTGATAATCTGTACTAAGTAGTCTGAAACTTGTAAGACTCACCCCTTACATGCCCTAAAATGCTTCTTATAAATTTTTCTGAATAATTCACTTAATTGTATTAAAACCCTAAAAAAAACCCTATGGCGCAATAGCCCATGAAGGGCCCAAGGCTTGCCAGAGGCGATTTGAATAGGGGGTGTGGTAAGCACGCCGCAGTTCCCACGCAGTTTAGTTCCGGCCTTCGCTACCTAGGGCGCTTCTAACTGTAGCTTCCCACTTTTTATCACGATGCTGGGTCAACACCGACTTTGCCCTCAATTGTATTAAACAAAATTTTAATTAAATATTAATAACCATTAAATGATCGTAACTGTCCAGAAAAAAATTATTTAGAACTTTGAATATCCAAGGTAAAATGATTAGAAACTGAACTGGGCAAAGACACGTCTAAACTACACTCTGACATGCTTAGAAATCTCGTGTAATAGATTTTTACTGACGTAGTCAAAACTTCTATAGCAAAATAGAGCTCCCAGATTTTGGTTTTGATTTTGAACTTTCTTGCCTTATTTCCCGAAGTTATCCAAACGGAACACAAAGTCTGAACTTATACGGTCCTGATATTTTTTTATTTTTGTTTATTTTTTATTTATTTATTTATTGCTTATAAATTTAACACTTGTAGCAATGAGTTGCCCTCATTATGCTTTCAATATACAATTACAATATCAGTATTACATTAGTGTGTACATACATAATATTTCAAATAGGAAAATAATAATAATAAAAACTATATAAGAAAATGAAATTGAATCATAATAATGATAATAATAATAAAATTAATAAATATTATTCATAGTAATATTATAAATAAAAACAACAATGTGAAACGAATGAAATAAACGAAATTCCAAAAGAAAAATAAAATAAAATATTGACAGCTCTTTGTCTAAATAATCTAGAAAGGTACAGTAAAATATAATATAAAATAATACTAACTATTCTGATAAAATAAATGAACTTCAGCAACTGCGTAAAACAATGACAAATAAAAAAAAAAAATAAATAAATAAAAATAAAATAAAAAAAAGTTGAAGACAATGGATATTAAAACAAACATATATCTGACTTAATCTAATAGTACTAAAGAGTTTCGCAGTTTTAAACTATTTACTGAATTTTTGTTTATGAACCAAATCAAAAAGTAAAATTTGCGGATAAAAATATTAATATTCTTGCGGAGGAAAATTAAAATTAATTTTAAGTTAAAAAAAAAATCTGGTATGAAACACTCACACAACTTTCTCTTACTGCAGTAAACAAAATTGTAATTGACAAATTTTCTTCAAACTTATAATTTATACTAAATGTTGGTCTTCAGTTTTTTATCAATGGGAGAATCTAAACCTAAAAAAATGAGGTTTTTGAGGAAAGCACAACTTCCCCCCGCCCCCCAATGAATTTCTCGATAAAAAATTTCAAACAAAAACGATAGATCTCTAAATTGATAGTTGTATACCAAATCTACTGAAATACAATCGGTATTTTTATGGAGAAAATCGCGAAAACTGAAAATCTATTCAGTAAAAACTCATTTCCGGTTTATACATTCTCTTGATACTTGGAAATATGGCAGTCTAAGTATTTCTAATTAATGTTTGTTTAGATGACACAATTATATTAATAAATTGAAATAGCACTTCAGAAGAGAACATAACCCCACCATTCCCCCGAAAGCCCCCTTAAATGCCTTTTCCCAGAGAAATGTTTCAAATAAAGGTTGTAGCTTCTGGTATTTTATTCGTCGTAGCATCCTATTGTTCTTGACCGGTTTTGGATTTTCATCCATCGTCAGAGCAAATTCACCAATTTCGTGTAGAGAGTTCACTTCAACGCAATGTTTCTGTTACACTCACACTTGTTGGTTGGTTGATTGTTATATCCTCCCGCACATATGTACAAGCAACAACGAACTTGGTGAATTTGCTCTGACAATGGATGAAAATAAACCGGTCAAGAACAAAAGGAATATGCATGCTAAGACGGATAAAATACCAGATGTTATCCAGTAATGCGGACCCATCCACATTCTAATCTTGTAGATCTTTGTATGCGCAGATCATATACTTAGTTTTAAGAAAAACGAGTTTAACGAAAAAAGAGCAAAAACTGAAAATATTTTTCAGCAAAAACGCACGTCGGTCATCTGATTTTCTTCAAACCATTTTTTGGTCGTCTGATTTTTTTTGGACTCAGTGGACCTCAATACGTGTATTTCCGATGAAAACTCAATTTCGAAAAGGTGGACGATAGCAATTCTTCCTCTTACCACAGTAAAAGACTAAGTAATTTATGTATGTTATAATCTATTTCTTAGGAGTAACTGTACAATGTTAATTAATCACCATCATATTTTGATCAACTATTACTCAATTAGAATTCAATGATTTATATTATAATTTAAATAGCTTCTTTTTTGTTTTAATTTTTCTATGAATTTTTTAAAAACTTGTAATTACATTTTTTCTTCAATTACGAGTAGTTAGTATTAATACAGAGATAAACTTGCCTCGGGCAGGATTTCCTGCACACTGAGATGCTCTGCCTTAGATGGTTAATTAGTGGGATCTGTTTAAAGTTACTGACAGCGGAAATGAGCTGATAATTACAAGAGAGAATCAAGTTGTCCGTCTGTGTCCTTTGTAACGTCGTTCGAGTGTCGGACACAGAGATGTCCTCTCATGTAATAATAGTCTTCAAACCCCCTTTCAGTTTCTCGTCCTAATTGTTACTTCCAAGATGTGCTTTTATAAACAACCTCTACAATAGAACGAGTGAATTTGTCACCTTAATGGTGTTCCTATTAATGCCATGCTAAATAAAGACAGTTCAATTTAAGCCATTATTAAAATATAAACTAGACTTTTGACGGAAAATATTTAAGCATTTAATTAAATTAAATTAAAGTAGTTGGGTGGTTCTAAGACAGCAATGCAGCTAGAACATAGCAAAGTTCACATGCGTATTACCAACAATATTAAATTGGTCCATAGCATGTTAGGTTCTTGCAGAATCTTAACAAGACTTTTGCAAGTTTAGCCAGTTTGTACAGGAATCTTGACTTTTATAGATTGCATTTTCTTCCTCCAAAGTTGTATGAGGAAGTTTGTTGTGGCATTGTCAGACAATGAGTATTGGTATTCATAAGCACACATCTCTTTTGATGCTCTCAATTGATTATTATAGAGAATGATTTCCATCTGAGATTGAGGGTGCTCCTATTTGTTAATTCTAACAGGTTTTGCGTATTCTATCATTATCAGAATTTGATTAGATTTACCGTTTGATTTAAATTGTTATATTGGTTAGGAGGTAGGTGATTATTGACGATACTCCTACTTCTATGGTATTTAAAAACATAATTCATTGTCGGAGTCTTTTCGGTCCAAAAAGTCTCTCATTAGTGTTAATTTTGCAATTTGCAATAAATTTAGATGTAGTTGTTGTGGTGGTTAGTTCCGCAGAGCGGAAAGCATCAGAGAAATTTTCCGTGGTAGCCTGCTTCATTTTGTGGTCATCGACCGGGTTTGGGCGTTCGCCCATCTTCAGGATGCGTTTTTCAGACAGTGTGACAACACAGACTACACAGAGAAAACTTAGTTTTCACACTCCGAGAGTTTGCTCGGTGCAAGTCTGTGTTGTCACACTGTCTGAAAAACGCATCCTGAAGATGGGCGAACGCCCGAAACCGGTCGATGACCACAAAATGAAGCAGGCTACAACGGAAAATTTCTCTGATGAAAATTTAGATATAGTGACTCGATACCAATAGTCACTGACTCCATCTTAGCTTTCCATATTTTTCAGCTAAATTTAAAAATGAAAACGTTTCTATTTTTATGATAAAAATTTTATTCAATACCGCGACACATCACACTACTTGCAATTACTGCTTCTCTTAGTTCTGATTGACAAATTTCATTCAAACTTAGAATATAGAATTCCTCTTTTCTTATAGAATGCTTTTCCTAGAATACCTTTTTTAAAAAATTATTTATATAGACATTCACAACTGTACAATTATAATATGTGAATATCTTATTACAACGGAAAAATACAGGGCATGAAAAACTTGTTAGGAGACGCCACCCAATGGAGATACAGCCTATAGCGTTTTATTAATTGTCGGAGATCCAGAAAGCGGCGTTTTAGCCTTCTGGGAGATTTTATTTGTTTGGAATGGTAAGAGAGGAAAACACTTTGGATAAGAAGGTTGGAATGGTGTGATATAGAGTCATGGATTTTTTTTATAACGGAATTTGATTAGCTGATGGACAAAAAGAATTTTAGATCAGTATTTAGGGTTAGATTGGAAACATAGAAAGGGCATTTTGGTAACGCTTCTGAGAATTTTTGATCGGAAGGATTGAATACGTTTGGATTTTGAATGCATAATTAAACCCCAAACGTTGCATCTCTATTACTAAAGGGGTTTTATGATAGTGTTGTTTCCATTATTCCGCTTAACCGTTATGAGCAAAATTTAAGCATCTTACTAAAGATTAATAATGATTGATGTTTATAGAATTCATTTAAGTTCATTTGTTTGTAATAGAAGCAAATTCATTAAACATTGTCATAGAGTTTGTTGTATGATAAGACGTCTCTCTTATCTACTATATAGGTCTATATATCAAGCTGAAGTGCTTGCTATTCTAATATATGCTTTACCTAAAAGCAATATATATAGTTTCACCCTCTGATTAATAGATTCACTTATAATAGATACTCAAGGAAACAATTCCTTTGAGATTCCAATAAACATTGTAACTATAATAACTTACAACAGTTGAAGTATCTTGAGTTCTTCGAAGAACAGCTTTGATTAATCCACTAATTTTCCTGCTCTCTTAACATTAAGATTGCATTTAACTTTTTTTTTACTTCGTATTAATTCTAATTTTTTTTTTGGTGATTAAAATAATTTATTAGTCACTAAGTTAACGAAATGAATGTTTAATTTTATAATATTAAATAGAAGTTTAAAAAATTCTTATAATTTTATTTCCATCACTTTCGTTTGTGAAACTAGATATTACAGATTTTCGAATCGAAAGATTTCAATTTGCCCCCCCCCCTCTTAGGCTAAAAATGATATGTATAGGAAAGAATCTAAAAGGCCTGAAAATATCATATTTTCTTTGTATTTTTAAAGACATAGAAATGGTCCTCCACTTGTCCAGAGTTAGTTACAATACCAAATGGGAGTTTGTGACTCTCCCTTTGTACCGGATTCTGTAAACTCTTTGGTCTTTAATAAAAATCTGGTGTGAAACACTCACACGACTTTCTCTTACCACAGTTTACACAGATTTACGTAACAAATTCTTCTTCAATGATTTTAGTAAATGTTTGCTTGCCTTCAATATTATATCAATTGTATAATCTAAACTTAATAAAATGATATTTTGAGAACTCTCCCCTCTCCCAAAACTTGTTTAAATTAACTTTCTTGGGAAAAAGTTCGGAATAAAAGTGATATGTCTCTGTATTCATGGTTATTACATCAAATTAATGAAATCCGTCGGTAAAATTATGGATAAAAGCGTAGAACTTCCGGTCAACCGATTTTGTTCAAGCTCAGATTTTTTCTAAACATATTTAATTCTGATTAATAATATTTAGATTATAAAATTGCATAGTAAACTAAAATAACACTTTAGAGAGGAAAACATAACCCCGCCTTACACACCTTAAATGAATTTTGGTAAGTTCTTGTCGGTAAAATCCTATTTTTTTGTTTTGTTCAAACGGAATGTCAAGTATGAAATTTCTGTAATTTTTCGTATTTGAGCTATGCAGTACACATACACCCCCACAAACGCACCCAGACTATTTTCTGAAAAACCACATTTTTGGACTCAGGGGACCTCAAAACATGTTAATTCCCGTGAAAATTCGATATCGAAAATTTGACACGATCGCAATAACTTTTCTGATACTATTAAAAATATAAGAATAAATATTATAAAAATATATAACTGGCTCGAATTTACCAGAGAGTATGCTAATCTCAAGTGGCTGCTCATGTCCTAATAATGGGCCTAATTCATGGGCTGGTGCATGAGCTGTATGAATCTCCTTTTAAAAATTTGTTATGTTTAGGTTTGAATTTAGGTTATAGGATGTTAAAATTTTTTTTGCAGGACCCATAATTAGCAGGAATTGAATTTAGTAGCATTTTTAGGGCCAAATTTATTAATTATTTCTCCCCCACCGCAAAAAAAAATTATGTCGATAAATTAACCTAATTTATTTATATATCCAACTTTTAGTTTCTTTTCTCATTCTTTTCAAATCTTCTTTATTTCTTTTATTTTTCATATATATGTTTCTATAACCCTTGAGATGAAGATTCTGCTCTCATTATCATTAGAGAGTGTTTCATATTTTACTCCTTCATTTAGAACAAAATATTTCTAATAAACTGAAATTTGAGGCATTTTTATTTTATCTTTTATACTTATACACGATTAATAGGAATTGTTGAAGTTGACCTAATTTATTGTTTATTCATTATGTTTTCAGGTCAAAAAATAATCTAAGAAATGTTGTGATTCTTTATCGGCCGTTAGAGTATCATATTAGTAAAATTTGTGAAGTTCGGCCAGAATTAAAAATAAGATGAATAATTTTAAATAATAAAATAAAAATAAATAAATAAAATAGCCATAAAGAATCATTATTTCCAGATATTTAGTTTTTCCAGTAATTTATATGGGAATTAACCCATTATTAGCACGATTTTACCCAGTGTAGTGAATTTACAAGATTCTATTTTTTAAGCGCAACAGAATTTTGATCTTGAACTGAAAATCTATATAAAACACTGTACTGTATAATACACTTATATAGAAACACTGTATATTTGGTTTACTTGAAATTTTCAAATATGTCATCCGTGCTCCGAAATGGGAATCCCAGAACTTTCTTATTTCAAATAGAAAAGTATTTTTTCCAGATTTGAAAACTACATTTTTTTTTTTAATGCGAAATGATTGGATTAATATTACGCATGCTACATTCATTTCGGTTTTATCTCTCTCTTTCTAGACACGTATTTTGTTTTTATTATACTAATTAGGAATAGAGTAGACCTCCATTAATTTCTACTGGTCTTAAGCCAGAAGTTATCCAACAGATCTAGAAACTTAAAACCCAGGGCGGACTAATTTGCTTTTCGCCCAAGTTTATACTAAAAGATTATTTACATTAAAGCCTTTCGCAAAAACGCTTTCCACCACCATAACTATGAATTAGTAAAAACATAGGCTTAATTAAATCGGCCTACATACCTCTCTAGAGCAAAAAGGGAACGATTACACGGGTGAATAAACAGGGATAATAAGCTAGGAAATGAACTTTACCATATCAGGGTGACAGTAGTTGTTCGATGTACATTAAAATACCCGAGATTAGTTCAGGTGAACAATCAATTCTAGAAGTTATTTAAAACTTGACTAACTAAATTTTTTTGATGGGTATGAAGTAAAAGATTGATTTGGGAAAATCATTAAAGTCTAAATTAGAATATATTAAAAACTTAGTGGACTTTGTCGGAGCTAGCAAAGCTTCTTTTGTTTGACTATTGAAATCTTAACAGAGAGAGTTTGTAATTTAGGCATGAAATAAAAGTTGGAGATCGTATAAAATTCTGATTTACATAACCTACTGTACTTGAATAATTTACTTTAGAATTTAGAATAGCTATAGATCTTGCGCTCAGTAACTTTCAAAGAAGAAATGTGCGCTGTCCATATTTTTTAAATAGGATATATAAAATTTATGAACAAAGTTCCTTGAAATTATTTTCGATTTAAAAAAATAAAAATAAAAATCTGGTGTGAAACACACACAACTTTCTCTTACACCAGGTTTCAAAATTGTGATTGATAAATTTTATAGTTAGTGTACCAAATATAATGAAATTCATCAAAAAAGACCAAGTCGAAAAAGAACGGAAGAATTTTTCATTGAAAAAGTCGGAGTTCGTCGAAAAGTTAAAAAAAAAAAAAGTGCAGCAAAGCGCACTTCCGGTTCTTGAAAATCGGAATTTTGGCCATCTATTTATTTCTATATAATTTTGTTTGAATGGTAGAATTGTATAAACAACTACGGTAGCACTTTAGAGAAAAACCCCGCCACCAAAAGCTCCCTTAAATAACTTTACCCGGAGAAATGTTTCAAACAAAAGTTGTGGGTCTTATATATATAGTTTACATTCCAAGTTTAAAGAAAATTGGAGGAGCCGTTTTTGAGAAAAACCGAGAAAAAAGGAAAAATACAGTTTAGTAAAACGCACTTTCGTCATCCGATTTTTTCAAATTCGGAATCACAACAACATATTTCATTCTACTTATATTATTTAAATGATAGAATTGTGTAATAAACTGAAAATCGTCGGAGCCATTTTTAAGAAAATCGCAAGAAATTGAAAAAACCATTCATTAAATAGTACTTCCGGTCATTAAAGTAGTTGACCTACTGTCAGATCCCATGATTAAAATTTTATGTAATATTCAATTGGGTACACGGCTGTATGTGTTAGCTTAACATATTAATTTATTATACTGACATTTTAGTAATATTTTATTTTTAGTCTACTCACACACACCTTCTTACAATTAATATTTATTTATTTCATTTGTGGAAATCAAAGCCAGGATCATGGCTGCTAACAGATGTTTTTGGTCTCTTCAAAAGGTGCTAAGCTTCAAAGAGCTATCAAGGGAGGCGAAGCTAGTAATTTACAAAACAGTAATTAGGCCTGTAGTGAGTTACGGTAGTGAAACATGGTCCCTAACGAGAAGTGATGAGCGCCTTCTCAGTACATGGGCAAGGAAAATACTGAGAAAAGTATATGGACCCGTTAAAGATGGGGAGGATTGGAGAATAAGGACCAACCAGGAATTATGAGACCTGTACAAAGACCAGGATATGATTGGATTTATAAAGAGGGGAAGGCTTAAGTGGACTGGGCACGTGGAGAGGATGGAGAAGGACAGGATCCCTAAAAAAATATGTGCCGGACACCCAGGAGGACAGAGAAGAAGAGGAAGACCGAGGTCATGATGGTTGGAAGGAGTGGAGCGGGATTTAAAAGAGATGGGAGTTAGGAGATGGCGTAGATTGGCCCAGGACAGGGCGGAGTGGGCAGTTGTGATTGAGGAGGCCAAGGTCCTTCAAGGATAGTAGAGCCAGAGAAGAAGAACATTTATTTATTTACAACAAATTATGATAATCCTTCTAGGAACAATAATTACTTTTGTGCGTGTATTTGATATAATTAATAAACATAGAGGAAAATAAGGATAAAAACAAGGGAATGTTAAAAAAAATAAGGTTAGTGAAAAGAAAATATTCAAAGACGAGAAGTAATTAGTAAAGAAAAAGATAATAGATAAATATTGAATAGTAATTAGTAATAAAGAATGTATGATGGTAAAAAAATTTGTACCAGTGCAGCATTTTGGTCGACGAATTTTTGTCAAGTCAATGACTATGTTATGTGAGTCCAGTGTCAATATGTATTACGTATTCATCCCAGTTAATGAGGAGTCTTGACGATGATCCTTAAGTCCATCGCATGTTAGTTTAATCAAGTGATTCTGAAATTATGAAATTTCCCTACTGTGAATGAAGGTGCAATGATTCAATTTGTTTATTCTAAATTCCTTCTTTTTAGGAATGTTTGTTTTAATGTATCTTGATATAATTTAAGTTTTAAATTTTATGAAGTATTCCTAAGTTGAATCAAAGTGCAATGATTCGATTTGTTTTGTTTTTAATAGTTTAAGTTTTAGGCCATATTCTGATATGCTATTATTATTTCTATTTTATTTGTGATTTTTTTTTATTTTCGTCGATTTAAATTATTTAATTTTCGTATGTAGTATAATTGTTTTATTTTAATTTACTATTCATATCATTGATAATAGATTTTACGTTAATGGATTTTATAATGATTGCTTATTGATTAAAATTTAAATCTAGAGCTAAGCGAGCAGGAGTATAGCTTGCAGGAATAAGGAGTTTTTGCGCAATTTAGTGGGAAGGGAGCGATCGCAAAGGTTCTGGAAATGAGCTCATGTGTGATCACAGATAACGGTGATGTGCACATAAATAATTTAAATTTTCGAAGTATTTTCATAGTATCGTCGGTTAATTAATTAATTATTTGATATTTCCCTCTTAGCTAATTCCGAAGTTGCTAAAAGACCGTGAGAAGGAAAAGAAATACATCCCTACGGACCTTGAAAATCCGAAAGAGTGCCTGGCATTTTGTTTCTCTTTCTCTGCTCTCTTGGTTGCTGTTACACACACACACACAGAAACAATTCGCTAAGACCCTTGTTTTTTTTGACTCAGAGGACCACAAAACGGATATTTCCGGTGAAAATTCGATATCGAAAATTTGGCACGATTACAGTACTTCCTCTTGCTAGGAGTAAGAGAAAGTAAAATTAAATAAAATAATTATATAGACCAATTATGTATAATTATGTAGTTTTTTTTAATTAATTTTTATAGGATGTGACCATTCTGATATTATTAGCACGAGACCTCTGAGTGAATTTGCAAGATTCTCTTTTGAGTACAACACAATTTTTATCTTGAACTGAAATGCCTATATAGAATAGACAATTATTCTTTAATATATTCATGTTGAATATTAGGACAGCAATCGAATAATGTTTTGTAAAATCTATTTGCTTACAACAAAAATTCTTTATTAAATTAACAAATAAATGGAATTTATGGAACAAAGCTTTAATTAATTATTTAACAAGAAGAACTTTCTAACTTTAAATTCATTATTTGCAATTTTAATTTTGAAATTAGAACATAAGTTTTGAACAGAATTCTGAACATGGTTTTGCCTTGTTTTATAAGTTTGCTGAATATATTGAAACCTAAAATAAAATCTAATGTAAAATATTCAAATTCTTGGAATTAATTTCCTGAGATTATATATTATTAAAATTAAATGTGGTTTGGCCCCGAAATAAAAAAAAACATTGATGAATCTAAATAATAACTGTTTTATATAGCCTTTTCAGTTCAAGATGAAAATTCTGTTGCATTAAGCAAAGAATCTTGTATGGTGCTAATAATGGTTAATTTCCATACAACTTAATGAAAAAAAGTAAGTAGATAGAAATAATGATTCATTATGGCTATTTTATTTATTTATTTTTTTAAATTTTATTATTTAAAATTATTCAGCTTGTTTTTAATTCTGGCCGAACTTCATGAATTTTAATCTTATATACTCTAACGGCAGATAAACAATCAAAACATTTCTTACGTTTATTTTTGACCTGAAAAACATAATGAATAAAAAATAAATTAGGTCACCTTTAGGAATTCCTTTTAACCGGGTGTAAGTGTAATGATAAAATAAAAACGCCTCAAATTTCATTTTATTAGCAATATTTTTTTTCTAAATGAAATAGTAAAATAGACTAACATTTGAGATGTTCCATCCAGTGCTAAGGCATGAGACACTCTTTAATGATAATGAGAGTAGAATCTTCATCTCAATAATTAAAAAGGATCGTGCCTTATCCTTTCGAAACCTTGAATGCCACTTAAAGTTTTGCAAAAGTGGCATAATGGAAATGGCTTATTGAGCAAAACTTGAAATTACACGGGAAAAATAAAAAGATTTATGTAGCAATTTGATTAAGTATAATTATTTGTTAACCTCCATTTGAAGTATTAATAACTTAACAACAATTTACGTTGTTAATATATTGCAAATATAAAAACAACAATATCTGAAAACAGTTCATTAACGTCATAGATCAGTATAACCTCATGCCAGTTTTTTTTTAACTTAAAAACTTTCGGTTTTGTTGCAGATGCTCTCTCTCTCTCTCTCTCGTTGCAATATATATATATATATGCCACCAATCACACACCAGCGAAGGGTACATTCAGGGTGTCCCAAGGTATATGGATAACGACTTTTTCTCGGAAACTAAGATAGCTAGAAAAAAACTAAAAAATACGTGTCCCCGTAGTTTTTTGTTAGAAATCCAAATTTAATTTCCAAATTTGTTTTGGTGCTTTGAGAAGCGAGATACAGGCAGCAACTTCATTTTTTCAAATGGGGAGGTGTGATTTTTATTTAAGAAATAGATTCCTTTATTTTTTGTAAGAAAAATTTACTTGAACGGTTTTTTTCTTTGAGCGATATTTTACAAGTTATGAATGAAAACATGATTCCTATAAGAAATTTCAAAATGATATTATAACGGTTTTTTGATTGAATAAGAAGAAAAGTACTATTTTATTATAAATTTTACTCCTCATTAATTACAGATCTTGCTCGAACTGGCCCCCACCATTAGAGATGCATATACATGCTTTTCCTGCCAATTGTACCTTACGACCAAAGAAATACATCTCTAATGGTGGAGGCCAGTTCGAGCAAGATCTGTAATTAATGAGGAGTAAAATTTATAATAAAATAGTACTTTTCTTCTTATTCAATCAAAAAACCGTTATAATATCATTTTGAAATTTCTTATAGGAATCATGTTTTCATTCATAACTTGTAAAATATCGCTCAAAGAAAAAAACCGTTCAAGTAAATTTTTCTTACAAAAAATAAGAGGAATCTATTTCTTAAATAAAAACCACACCTCCCTATTTAAAAAAATGAAGTTGGTGCCTGTATCTCGCTTCTGGAAGCACCAAAACAAATTTGCAAATTAAATTTGGATTTCTAACAAAAAACTACGGGGACACGTATTTTTTAGTTTTTTTTTCTAGCTATCTTAGTTTCCGAGAAAAAGTCGTTATCCATATACCTTGGGACACCCTGTATATAATATATATATATATATATATATAGTTTCTCTTTCTCTGCTCTTTTGGTTGCTGTTACACAGAAACAATTCGCTAAAAACCCTTGTATTTTTTTGACTCAGCGGACCTCAAAACGTATATTTCCGGTGAAAATTCGATATCGAAAATTTGGCACGATTACAGTACTTCCTCTTCCTAGGAGTAAGAGAAAGTAAAATTAAATAAAAGACCAATTATTTATGTATTTCGTTTTTTTAATTAATTTTTATAGGAAGTGGCCATTGTGATATTATTAGCACGATACCTATAACCTATATATATATGATGAAAAATGGGTTAAACAGTTTCTTTCCCGTGAAAGAAGCTAACATGAAGAGTAATTACTTTGTGAAGAGACATTGAAAAAGTTCATGTTGCTGTAGTGTTATAGTGATGAAACTGACGTTACGCCCATATTGCAATGTGCCTCTTCAGGGTCGTTATACCTTTAAAGCTAATGGAGCAATGAATCCATTCCCATTGCCCTAATTGGGTTGAACCCTAATGGGTTCATTGCTTCATTAGCTTTCAAGGTGTAACGATCCTGAAGAGGCTCATGCTCAAAATGGTCTAAACGTCGGTTTCTACCAACCCACTAACGCAATCCTAACCCGGAAAACTCAATTGTTTATCCATTCCATTAGTCTACTATCTCCAAATAGATTTTTGGCGAGTTTTGGTTTTGGTTGCAACATTAAGAGCCCTCAAAAATTGTCATTCATTACAATGTATAGTTCTGGCACATAAATAATATTAAAGTACATCAAAAGCATTGTTAGAATACCAAATTAAAAGACAATCAGTTAACCGGGAATACGATAATATGGAATATATTTCTGAGTCGTTTTGGAATTTTCTCAAAAAAAAAAATGGCTGCAACAATTTTCTTAAATTGGAATGCTAAACTGCACCGGCAAAAAACTGTTACTTCCGGAAAAATTGATTTCACAAGATTCGAGGATCTGTGTGTTTTAATTAAATTTAATTTCAACTACGAAAATTTGGTCATTTAAAATTGTAAGAATTACATAAAAAGAAAACTCTTGTGAGAGACTCATCCTACATTAAACAATAAATGAAAAATTGTTTCAAAAAATTCGTTGAAGTTGTTATAATTAAGTCAATGGCTGGGCTTACTTGCGTTTAAACCACCTTCAACAAATTATTTCATAAGAGTGTGTGTAACTGTTTATTTTAGGAAAAGAGAAATAAATTTGATTACTTTAACCACTATTACAATACTTTAACCATTGAAAAATAAACATTACTAAACTTTCAGATGTTTTCACGCTCTTTAAGTTAGCTGTTGTTTTAGTAAGTATAGTAAAACATTTAGAGAATATTTTTATTTGAATGAGGTAAATATACTATTTGCTGGGGCGAGTGTTGGTGTAGTGGTTATGAGAATGGGCTAGTGAGTGGGAGGATCCCAGTTCGAATCCCGTGTATAACCGCTTAATTTTATATTTGTTTAAAAAATGTTATTAGTAAAGCAGGTGATTCTGGCCCCGTCTAGAACACCTAATTGGTAATTGGACGTTATGCCCGCCTAAAAAAAATTTGCATTACTTCACTTTATACTATTTGCTCTTGATACTGCAGAATAAGGTTAAGTTATCGAAATTGAATTTCGTTCACAAATACATATTATGAAGTTCCCAGTATGAAGTGTATTAGTACAAAAAAAAGTGCATTTAGCCAAGTGTCAATACATTATGTGTTTTGAACAAATTTTTATTAAATAACTCAGAAACAAACAAAAAAATCGCAGGACGTTAAATTTCAGTATTTCCATATTAGTTACCACCAATCATATCAAACCATATGGTTTCGGACAAAAAAATCCATCAACCGAGAATGCGACGACTTTATTGGATGTTTTTTCCTCCCCAGTATTTTGTGATATTATTTTTTTTCAAAAACTGCTTCAACATTTTCTTTTATTCTTTCATTCATTTTATTTACTAACTACACACGTCTCACTTCTCGTCTGAAAATTTTTTCTCATAAACTTGATTTTCATTTTTTAAGTGTCTAGGGTGCAGTAACTTTTCTAAGTTTCTACTAAAATGCCATTTCATACAATGTTGTATTACGGACTCTTCCCACTATTCAGAGAGTTTAAATACTTTCTAGAATTAATTCTAAGTTCGAAGAAAATCTATTAGTGAAAATCTACTTTATAGAAAATATTTCTGATTTTTTCAGGAATTATTCCAGTTTTGCTGGGAGTTAACAGAAGTGGTGGCATTTTTATAAATATAGCCACCTGTAAGTAGATTATCCTATCAGGCATTTTTAAAAATTGAAAAAAGTATGCCTTCAAATGATTATTACTAAAGTAACACTCCTCGATATTTGGCTTCGCTGATACATTCTTTAATCCTCTGTTTGTATGTAACTTACGTAATATATGTGTAATGGGATCCGAATCATTAAATATTCATGGCATCCGAAAAACGAAGAACCAGACATTAGTTGAATTAAACATTAGTTACACCCCCACCTAGGCCCGACTAGAGTAGGAGAATTCTATTCCTACATATATTATTGAGCACACTCCAGGGCAAAATCGGTGCCTATGGTCACTAGCCTTGCCTACAAAGTAGGTAAGTTTCCCTGCCACGGGGAGGCGGACCTCTACATATACGTCTAGTCCTTCGCAGTACCGCTACTTCGCGAGCAAACTCAACAAATTCTTTAAAATTTGTAGCACTTTTCATTAACTCTTTGCAATCTCCCGGCCAGTTCTCTCCCTCCTTTTCAGCTTGAATTCCATATGGATTTTTGCCTCTTCGAGGAGAGGACATCGGAAGAGAACGTGATGCTCTGCGTCCCATTCTCCGTATTCGCAATTCGGGGAATTTTTCAATCCCAGCTCTGGGAGCTTAGAATTGAACTCCCCATGGCCCGTGAAATACTGCGTTAGGGTTTAAGACAGCTCCAGCCATCGAATCGACAGTCTGTGATGCAAATTCGGGAAAAATTCATATGTGATTCTCCCTTTCTCTGCATCATCCCAGCGTCTTTGCCACTTCCCAATCTCGTACTTTCGGAACTTTCTCTTTGCGAGGGCAGGACAGCTCCTCACCATCAGGCAATCATTTGCCCTTTCTTGTACTTATGGGTAAGGGCCCTCATCTCCGCGAGGAGATCAAACGGCAACACACCAGCATCACCGGTAAGGAGACCATGGAGGATGTCGCATAGGCCCTTGTTACAGAGCACAAAATGGCTCTTTGCATTCGTAATAGAGTGCCGCTGTACGACTGCATGTGCAGCTTGTCAGCCCAACACGCAGCTGCGTACGTCGCAACATTCTCTATCACGCCCCTATAGATGGTTAAGACCTTCATCAGACCAGCCCCATATAGACCAGTCTTCAGCATACACATAGAGCTACAGCAGGACAGTTTTTACAACAGTTTTTAAGACCAGTCAGTAAACATCATTCTACTTTCTAATTTCTCAGCCAGTCGGCCTCTCACTTTAATTCTCTCGCTATCCAACTTCTATTAACAATGTAAAGTTCTTGGAGTTTTGTTTCTATTTATTATACAAGTTCAGCATATCATCTACTTTATTTCTATCTCATTCCTAAATTCATTTTCTCATCAATTATATATAAAACAAAAAGATTAATAAAAGTAATTTAAAAATAATATTTTGAAATGAAGTGAAATATTTATGTATAATTGAAAATTATAAAATGAGAGAATTTTATTTTTCAGCTAAATCTGTATTTCAATGAAAAATAAATAAAAATGTAATAGTCAGTCACTGTGAATAATAAAAAGGTGTACAATTTTTTTTATTTATATAATTCTACCTACATAAACCCCAATGGACGTTTGGTCTTAACTTTGCGTTTTTTTTATTCTAACTTCCTTGAAGTTCATACGTGCAGAGATTATAATTTAATTGTGAATAATTTAAGTTAAGTTGTTTTTATATTTGAAGTTAATTTATATTACGTCATTTTTGTAATATAAATTATGAGATATAAAATATATAGGCATATTTAGAATAGCTGCCCCATTATGCGCCATTCGGTGTGTGTGTCATAGGATAAACCACTTAGAGACTTATGACTTTTATCCTTAAATTTTAAACTTACTTACTTTTCATATATTAATAAAAAAAAAATGAGAATCACTAATCTCAAATCTACAATTTTCAAACGATTTTTTTTGTATCTAAAATTAGCAGTTACCTTTAAATGCATTTATAAAAAAGCCAAGAAAGCAGATCATTTCTTGGTCTAGATGTGTTTCTTAGTTTTCTATAGCTTCTGAATAATTTTATATTTATTCCATTTAAGTTCCTCCAAGTTTAACAAAAGATTCATATTCATAATAATATTTTTGAAGCCTTAGATATTTTACGATAACTTAAAGAATAAAAAGAAATTATGGCTGCATTAGTTAACCAAAATTAGCGTTCAATTAGCTCTAAACTACTCAGTAAATTTCCAAAACCCTTTCTGAAATACCAGAAGAATTGTGTTTGCACTTGAATTTGTTACTAGGAGATTATCCATAGTTTAACATCTTCGATTAGCTAGGAAAGCTAACCAGAGTCTTTCAGATAGAGTTAGTAGCTGTTTTGTGAAAAGAAATAGAGACCTATCAATTTAGATCTAATATTTAATATGTCATTAAAGGTATGGATTCTAAAATCACCACACAATGCTAGGCGACCCATGATGAAAAATGAAATCGTGGCCTATACAGATGACTCTAGGATTTGTGCTGGGAGCTGGCATTTTCATAAGAAGTGTCCTTACTTGCATGGCAAATTTGCACCCTTTTATGTTGTGCATAGCAACTACGAGGCACAAGGGCGGAAGAATAAGTAGCTATTTTTCTGGCAGCCAGGCAGCATTAAAGGCGTTAGAGAGATCAAAATTAGAATGGAGTGCTGTATGGAACTAAAATCTGCCGAACCATGATAGACTACGTTTAATTTGGGCGCCAGGTCACCAAGCTATTGAAAGTTCGAATGTACCTATTCAGGCAGTAGAGATAAGGGCACCTATTGGTCTTGAACCTTTCTGCGGGGTCTCCTATAAAACTGGCCGTTCTTAGTGGCTCATATGAAACCATAATATCCCCTACTTGAGGAGTATTGCAGGGTATAAGCATCCAAAATTATTTCTGAAGAGTCCGGCGCATATTGTATCTCCTTCTTAGAGAGAAAAATGAGCTAAATAACTTCACTGCCTTCTTAGGCAACACAATCTGGGTCTTGTAGAGGATCTACTTTATAGAAGGTGTGGCAAGGAGGATGAAACTCTTTTCATATTTTTTAGAGATTGTGTGCATTTTGCTTGCCCACGTTCCGGTCTAAGGTTAAGGCAGGAATACTGACACCGAAATTATATCCATATTTTTGTTTGAATGTTTTAGCTGATTTTTTATAGGCTGTTTATTTGTTATATATTCTTCTTAGGGATGATTAAAAATGAACCATTATACAGCCAAGAATATTATATTTATTTTTTTATATTGTTTCAACTATGTTTTCCCCAACGTTTCAACACTTAACGTGTTATCTTCAGAGGTATCCCTCTGTAATTTTATATTACATATCCAGACGTATATTTGGTTATATTTTCATTGTTAAGGCTTCGTTAATTAGTGAAAATGCCATATATAATAAAAAATAACTTTAAAAAATTTACAAAATAGGAAACCTCGTGGTCATAAAGAAACAAAAATCATAATTAAGACTGAATATAAAAATTTTTAATAAATTGACTCATTTATAAAGAAATAAAATGGACATATAACATATATAATGTTGAAGAAGTTGAAATATTCAAAAAAATTTTTAAAATATCACTAATTAACGAAGCCTTAACAATGAAAATATAACCAAATATACATCTGGATATGTAATATAAAATTACAGAGGGATACCTCTGAAGATAACACGTTAAGTGTTGAAACGTTGGGGAAAACATAGTTGAAACAATATAAAAAAATAAATATAATATTCTTGGCTGTATAATTGTTCATTTTTAATCATCCCTAAGAAGAATTTTTGTTAAAATTTTGCACATTAAAAGTAAATGAAAAATGGAGCAGAAAAATAAAAACGAATGGATACAATTTAAAATTGTACAAACAATATACAGGTACACTGTTAACAACACCCATACTTAGAAAAATTATAAAGCTTAATCATGGAAGGGTATTTAAAAAAAGAGAATATTCCCTACAGAATTGTTGAGATTAATACAAATTAAATCTTGAATAATTAGTTGCTATAACAACCCAAGAGAATGTGATATAATAAAAAAAACAGAATACTTCATCTATTCTTTGTCCAAGTCACATAATAATGTTAAAGAGTCTTAAAGAAGAAATTGTGAGAAATGTTTCTTAATTTTCAAAATAACATTTCACTTAAATTAAGCAATAAGGTTAGCAACAATTACACATTGTTAACCTGTTTTCATACAAAAGTCTTTTTAAGTGGAGTGCCTTTTGCATTCGTCGTGCCAATTATAAGGAGTTCATTAAATTTTAGATAATTAATTTCTACTTTCTTCCTTTGTACTAGAATCTAATAAATGAAACAAAGAACTGAAAACGAAATATAAAATGCAATTGCATTAATAAAATAAAATTAATCAAACAATTTTTAATTAGAGAATTGAAACGAATTTATTTAAGTAATTTTCATGATTTGTTATTAATAATACTTTTATGCTTCTACTAAATTTGTTTTATTGTTAATGAAATGAATTATAATTAATAAATTACTCAACCGAATTAATCACACCTGTTTAAATAATAGTTTAGTATTATAATCAGAAACAGGAGCCACCGGCTTCAGACGTTATGGCCCCGAGTTATATTATTTGGACCACAAAAGTGTTTTTTAAAAAAGAACTATTTAATATTAATGGTACAAATAATATAATAATATGTGACACTTAACTAAACTCTTAACAAAATATAGATCACTAAATTAAACTGCTTCCGGCGGACTGAACTGGCTGACTGACTGCAGAGGGGGTTTCAGCTACTGAAATAGGAAAATGAAAAATAGTTGAGAATATTTTATAGTTTCAAAAATAGAATTTTCTTAATACTTTATGTATCTTAGAGCAATGGAAAGAATCAGGTACTGTAAATTGGGGTCATTGCTAGTAGGAAAACAAAGGCACAAAAACCCGTTAAGGTAATTCTTTTGTAAAAGAAAATTCCCCCGCTAGAGAGAGAATTCCAAACAAGATAGGCTGCCTTCAGCTTTCAAAGAATATAGCCTGCACTCAGCCTTCAAACAGCTAAGTCTGTATTCTGCTTCCAAAGCCAGAACAGAACACTTCAGGAATCGCTCTCAATGATAGATATTTGCCTTTATTCTAGATAAATATCATTTTATTAAGATACAGTGTGATATTGGAATATACTCAAATTTACTAAGAGATAATATATTTATTTTTAAAACAGCGTGATCACTTGATTATTTCTTAATACTTCTATCTTTATCTCAAACATACTTACAATCCTTTTACAAAACCTCTCGTGCTACACTGTCTACCAGCATACTACAAATACACATCACACCATTACATTACACTGGTTACTATCTTGGATTGAGTGCGTAAGCGTCAGGTGCTATGTTAGCATTTTCTATGATATAACTCCCGTTAAAAATTAGGCAAAATGAAAAGTTTTCGGCGTAGTAGTGAAAATGAGTTTTTTATTTATTTTAAAAATGCATTTATTTCTCAATGTAGTCTCCCTAGACTTCAATACACTTCGTCCAATGTTTCTCCGAATAACTAGATTCTGTCCATGAAGTGCGATTCTGGAAGATCTTCAAAATATCCATTTACCGCTGCTATCACCTCTTCATTTGACACAAAACGTTTTCCAGCCACAAATTTTTTAAGATTTGGGAATAAATGAAAGTCAGAGGGAGCTAAATCTGGCGAATAGGCAGAATGTTCCAACAATTCATATTTCAAATCCTACAATTTTCCCATTGCCAAAGCGCCTTTATGGGCGTGTGCATTCTGGTGAAAGAGGTTTTTTTTCTTGCGCAAATCAGACCCCTTTTCTCTCTGATTTTTTCATCTAGCTGGTCAAGAAGATGTGCGTAGTATATCCATTAATTGATTGACCTTTTGGCAGAAAGTAAATTAAAAGAATCCCTTTGGAATTCCGAAAAACCTAGCCATAACCTTTCCAGCAGTTGCAATCGACTTTGCTTTCTTCGGTGCAGAGCTACCGGCTTACTCACTGCATGAACTGTTGTTTTGATTCAAGTGTAAAGTGGTGAGCCCTCGCAGAAAATCAGTTGAATTCTTCTTAAAACGGCACAAACATTGGCGAGAAACACTATTCGTCATTTGTTTGTAATCAACATTTAACAAATGCTGCATCCATCTTGCACAAAGCTTTCTCATACTGAGTTCTTCGTGTAAAATGAGCCGTATCCTTTCTACTGAGAAGCCTACAGCCTTAGCTATCTCATACACCTTTAACCGTCGATCATCTAGAACCATATTGTGTATCTTCTCAATATTTTCTTCGGTAGTTGCAGTTTATGGCCGTCCTTCACGTGGAACATCTTCAATCAATGTACAGCCACGTTTAAACACAGGTGCCCAATTTTTTACTGTTGATAACGAAGATGCAGACTCCTTATAAACTTACACCAACTTTGGATGAATTTCTGTTGGCGATGAACTATCCAAAACCGAAGAATTTTGTGACAGAATGGTATTCAAGTTTATTCAGTTTTGTCAAAAACATACAACACGCTTAATTTAAATAGCCATATAAAACAAACTATTTATCTGAGCTTATTCGGTATTTACTTTTGCAACAAATATGCCAACATAACAAAACAGTAATTTAATTTGTAGCAGTGCCATCTATAGGCTAGGCCGAGAACTCTTTTTCTCGCCTTAGTACATGGCACATGGCATATGTATTCTTGAAAAATACTGTAAGAAAATGTAGCCTTCAATTCAATATTGATAAAACCGTGTCTCTATCCTTTCATAAAGTAAGTAAGAGATTAAAAGTTAAAAAAGTGGAAAAAATGAATTCTGGTTTGCAAATAAAGAATTCGAAATCCAACACATTTGTGTATTTAGCCATTGCTTTTCTATTTTTCCGCTAAATTTCGACAGTGTATTATTTATTGAATTTATAAAATATAAGTACCCTTATCTAAAGTAAATAGTTTAATTTTCCTGGACTTCTTGGGCGCAATAATAAAAATCTTTCAAGGAATTATTAACTTCAACATGACTCTAGTGAATCTTGGGGATTAAAATATCATTTAAAAATTTTTTAAATCTCGTTAAATTGTTAAATTTATTGTGCATATGGAAGTTATTAGTTAAAATTGTCTATTTTCTCTCGCATTTTTAACTAATGGGTTGAATGTTAAAGATCGTTTAAATAAACAGATCTATCAAGGCTCTGTTAGAAAGTATGGATAACAGTTTGTTCGATTTCTATTTCGTAAACAATTTGCGTTGTGTGTTTGTAAGCCTAGGAGAATATTAATTTGATACAATATTAAAAAAAAAAATTAAAAAAAAACCTATTTCATTTTCTGTGTGTATTCGATATATGAGAAAAATAATTGTTTAATCGATTTGCCAATATATAACTTTTTTATTTGCATTTTTTTTTTTTTTTAGAAATAAAGATAAGAGATATAATTACACTTCAGAATATAACACATTTTACGATACATCATGTCAAAAATCATCAACAATTGCATCTCTTTTTTATTAAACTGTAAAAGCAATTTTTATTTTTTAATATCTCATTGATATTTTTATTTTTTAACAATCCTAACGTTGTTCGATAAATAAATATCTATTGTGTTATTTGCGAGAATGTTACAAAAAAAAAAAAAGGTTTATAAAGAAGCAAAACATAAAAAAAACAACAAACAAACACATAAAATCGATTTAATTGTTCTCTTTAATTAAATTTCAATTAAAAACAATGTCTAATTAACTAGCTTAATACTTTAAGCTTGGACATTTATAAAATGCTTAATGTTTGCTAAAAGGTAAACATGAAAAAAGGGGAGAAAAAAACCTAATGAATTAATTATAGAAAAAATTAAAAGGTATTGGTCCAGCGTTGGCTGTATGGTGAAAAACCTATTGCAAAAAAAAAGGTTACTTTAAATAAAATTTCATTGATTAGAAAGACGGAAATATTTAGGAACTGATTAATGAATCAATTCAAGATGGCAATATTTAATGTAAAAAATAACATTTATTTTAAATTTTATAGTTAAATATGTATTTTAGTCAATTTGAAAATTATAAATTTTATGCATTTTTGTATTATAAATATAAAGTTATTCTTTTTTCCTCTAATGTGTACAACTCCGAATTTTTCCGCCAAATTATAATAGCGTTATCATGTTTGACGCAATCTAAATGTTTATGTATGCCATGTGCCTCTTCTAACCGGCCGCACTGTATTTATTTACATGGATACTACACTGTTTTATGATTATTCATCGTCCTTATTTTCGGCTATCTTCTTGTCTGAACCAAATTATTTTCGAACCAGCGAATTGTTAACTATCTTGGAAAAAAAAAATCATTATCTTGAATAGATGGTTGGACCCACAATACAATCAATCGGTACACATTTGACAGAACTTTAAAAAGGTATAAATCTCAACATAAACTTGAGTCTCTGTCGATGGAGGAAAATATGGAATAAAGATAAAGTGGCATGCTATGGCGGATGTTGTCTCAGATTATATCAATATCATCGCTTCTACTTTTTTCTTTTTTTTTTAAGGCGGTTTAACAACTTGACTATTTGCGCATGGAACTTTTTTAATGCATTGTCGAACTACACTGTACAATATTCTCTCATTGAAGACCAGCACTGTCCATTTCGATCAATGAATTGTCTAATAAATTTACAACCTTTATTAGTAATATTAATAATTAACAGTTTTTGCTCCGCTGATTTGGCTCTTCAGTTCATTTCACATTAACTGTGTGTTTTAGTAAAGGTAGAGCTATGGCGAGAGATTATTTCGATACGTGACTTCAATCCTTATGAACCATTAATTATCGTAACTTTCATTTTCATAAATAATTTGAAACGGATTTCATCCTTCCAGCTACAATTATTTCTACAAAGTAGATCTTCACAAGAACTGTATTGTGTAAGTGTCTTCTTGGGAGACAATTTTTCATAATTGCCCCGGAAAGTATCTCCTTATTTCACTTTAAGCTCTGCCGAGGAAATACAATTTGAGGGAGCGTACTGGATCCTCTAACAATAACATGGAGGGTCTTTGCCCAAAAATTCCTTTGATAGTGTATTTGCTTATTTGTGAGCAACTTTATAATTGTCTGTTATAGGAAATTCTGTGTGAGAAGCCGCAGAAATGTTCAGGACAAGTAAATGGCCCCCTCCAAATAGGATCTTCCTTTACCAATCTCATCGTTCTCTTGAATGGCTTTATGCCGTAGTCCATTATTTGGTGGTAGGCTACTATAGTTTGCCAAGGATTCCTGTTCCATTCGTTCAATTCCTTTACCAATTTCGATCTGACACTTCCACCAATAACGCCTTTAATTCGGCCTTAGTAAATGAGAGTCAGAGTAAATAGCTATTTTTCTGCGCCCTTGCTTCAGAAAGTGTTGTGCACAACTTAATTTCAGTCAGCAATACTTGCAGTGGGTTCAACCAAGAGATATTACAAACGGTAGTGTTCCGCTTCTAAAGATATCAATCCTAACACAGCATTATTCCTGCTGGAGCCATCGGTATAAATCAATCATTTGTTTTTATCGTGAATTTACCGGTAAAATCGGTCATTTATTTGTTCTAGGATAATGTAGACCAAATTTGCTTTTCCATTTTTCACATGTTCTTATTCTTATTTCCATTTTCATCCCAGCTTATTTACTTTTTTTTTTTCTTTTTTTTTTGGGTAAAGAAAAGGACGACACTTTATTATTTCGCATAAACAACCCTATTATCAGATTCAACATCTTGTTATGGGCGAAAATTTTTACTAGTCCACTTCATGTCAATTCTGGAAATACATTAATACATTAAATTTACATGCTGTATAGAATATCTTATCATTTACAACTCATTTGTGATATTAGCTGAAATTTCAACTGTTTAACTCTGCAATCAAATAAAGAGGGGTTGTTCTAATAAAACAGAGTATCTTAAGAATGGAATGAACCACATTGTATTATGTCAATATAATAGCACTACTGTAGTTGTAGCACTTTGTTCAGAATTGCAATATAACGTCGCCCAGGAGAACGTCACTAAAATTGGATATGGGCCAACTGCAGCATTAATCTAATTTTTACAAAACCAGTCTAAGATGAGCACACAAGGCACCTTAATCGTAATCTGCATAAGCAAATTGCCATTTTTTTCTTTTTTGGTTTTCATTAAATTTTTATTTCTTTAATGGATTTTGATCATGAAATACGTAATAAATTTTTGTTCCTCTTCTGTTTGTACCGCAATCAGCCATAAACCTGTAATTATTTATATCAAACATGTGATTAAAACGTCGGATATTTTTATTTCAATATTCTCACTAGAGGGTTTATTGAAAGGCAATATAATGGGGGACCCTGGAAACTTAACGTAAATTTAAATATTGTTTTAATTTTTTATTTAATTATAGTTATTAATTTTATTAATATATTGGTTTTGTCATTAATCTAATTACACGTGGAAAAAACCGGGGATTATGACAATTCATTTTTTTTTTTCTTAAGTAATTCCATACTTGAACTATATATAAATATGTACACATATATTTTTAAAGCGCGTCATCATCTATGTCACGCAATGACATCTATGGTCATTGGGGGCCCAGAAACTTCTCAGTGCACTGCCGGCCTCCGGACAATGAGCTGTAGGCTCCAAGGAAGAAAAAGTATAGCGGCAGCAACGGACTCCGAACCCGAGGCCTCCACCAGGAGAAAACCTCGAGCGCGCTACCACTGATCTAAACCCTTCCCTGTTGTCAAATATAAATAAATTAGAATTTGAGAATTGCAATATAACGTCGCCCAGGAATCTATAAATCTATAAATCTATAAATTTAAATTTACATTATATTTAATAAACATATTCAATCAATTTTCTAGTAATAAAGGAGAATTTTGTAATTACCTTCATTTAAATTCCATTAATGTTTTAATAAGACGCGATAGTGTTAAAAGATTAATGAATTGGAAAAGTATGTCACTTTATAATCTCTTGAAACCACTGGATAGGGCGTAACAAATTTTCAACTTTAATCAAGGGTATAAAGATATTAGTTTAAACCCCGACATTAATGCAAATTTATGCCAAATAATTGTAATCCATAGTCATATAAATTATAATAAGTTTAAAGAAGGAAAGTAACGATAAGACCAAAATTCATTAATTTAGATATTTCACCAAATCAGTTTTGAATCGGATCTTGGAAATCTGCTAGGGAATGTTAGCTCCACGTTTTTTTTCTTTAAATTTGAGGCGCGTCAACATTATGGTGATTGGCGCCCGGAACCTTCTCAGTACACTGCCCATCACTGGACGGTGAGCTGTAGAGGTTCCTAGGAAGAGAAAATCTAAGGAAAATCTTATCCGTGAAAAAACTTAATACTGTTCAATATTCAGTTCCAAAGTCTAATAAATACTAAATATCTAACCATTTTTGATGTTTAATAGAATCTTGTATTTTGCTGAAGAATACGACATCCTATACGATTCTGCTAATTAATTTGTGTTGCGTCGTCTTGCCAGATTTTGTCTGTACTGGTAACTTCCGCGCGCGCCCGCGTCCTGTTTCTCCCCTTTTTAATTCTCTCCCGCCAATTCTCTGGCGTGTTCGCGCCTTCTCTCAGCGTCTCCCCTCCACAGCCACCCCCTTTTTCCTGGTTATTCATCTCTTTTCTTCACTTGTGGTTTGACTCGCTTCACATGCGTATATGTGTACTTGTCCTCTGCGTCATCATTTACTGCCTCACCATAAAATTTCACCGCCTCCACGGCTGTATTGCGTTTACAACACAAGTCTTCCATCTATGCTTCCAACCAGCTTCCGAGAGGTCTTATTCGCATCAACGAACGCACGCTTCCGTACCGCTTCATTCACCAATTACCTTTCTCGCAACTTTCTTTCATACACACCCATACACGAATATATTTACACATATACACATCCTCCTTTATACCCTTTTTCGCTTCCTAGCGTCTTTCACAGCTTCTCCGGCTCAACATACGCTTCCATTCATCATAACCGCATCTTCATGGTAAGCCAATTGAAGTTTTATTGCCTTTATTAACTTTCACAATTGCGTGCTTCATTAAGCCCTCTAACGTTTCCGAGTTCACGCCTACGCGTGTACAGTTTGTTTGAACCATAATTACGAAGTAACTGATGAAAAACTTTGTAGGTGGACAATCTGTAACTGGTATCACTATCTGACACTTAACTGACATTTCATCATTCATGCTGTACCTATGTTGCAGAGGTAATAAAGCTCGACAAATTAGTTGTAAAACCTGTAAGCGGAAATAATGACGTCACAGTAATGGGCGGAGCTTAACGTGTCACAACTAAGTTGCTGAGTTATAGTTGATGCTATATAGTTGGTGTAACTACTTGCGTAAGCGTATCATCTTATATAAACTTTCATTCACTTACCATTGTACGCTGTACACTACACTACACTAAATTCTATGTTACCAAGAAATATAGTAAATCTATTAGGGTGGAATTGTATTTTAGTTATTCTATTTACATATCCAACTACTAAAAACAATATGGATGACCCAAATTTTCTGAGATTAGCTAAACTATTCACGTGTCTCTCACACATTGTACTTCAAGAATTCAACAATTTTTTACAAAGTGGGAATTTAAAAACTTTTTTTTAACAATAATATTAATAATTGCCTTCTTTATGTAGTAAATACGAAAATTCATTTTTACTTTCTCTTACAGCTGTAAGTGGAGGGATTATGGTCGTGTCAAATTTTCAATATCGAGTTTTCACTGGATATATACCGAAAAAAATGTTTTGTAGAAATGGGTCTGTGTATGTACGTGTGTGTGGTCTGTGTGTGTACGTATGTGCGGTCTGTGTGTGTACGTATGTGTGGTCTGTGTGTGTACGTATGTGTGGTCTGTGTGTGTACGTATGTGTGGTCTGTGTGTTACAAGCGAAAAGCAGGAAAAATTAGAACTTTTTAAATACCTTTTAAAATATTAGATGAAAAAAAATGGACGGTTGGCTAGTAAGGGGAACGCGGAATCCATAGCGACAGAAAAAGGCAAAGCCAGCTCTATTGTAGAAAATCTGATGGTATGAAGTGAGATTATATATAATCTAATTATTATATTATATACTGGGATAAAGACTAAGTGAAGGATATATATAGCCATTTGCTCAAGAAGTCTTTCAACGCATCAGATCTATTTTCAACAAGATTTCTACACTGTCTCTCTATCTAGTTTTATATTGTCACTCTATCCTAGTTTTCATATTTAGTTTAGCTCATATTTATGTATAATATGAAAAAAAAGTTTACCACGAAACTGAGGGGACCGAAATATTTTTTCATGTTAAAAGATGCATGCCAAAAAGCTCATAATATTTCCAATGTCAAATTTTATTAATCCGTTTTATGATTTACAGTTGTAGGTACATACATAGACAGTATATACTTACATATATATATATATATGTGCGGTATTGTGTAAGGGCAATACATATTGTCCAACACATCATATTAGATACATAAATAATAATATGTACATATATATGTATTTAATAAAAAACACGTAAAAAAATTATTGTTTTTTTTTTTTTGGGAGAAAATTTGATATTTTTTTTTTGTAGGGTTTATTTCAACATAAAATTGTCGACAAATTATTCAATATCGTCCATAGTTTTCGTCATTTCGCCATTCGAATGCGTATCTAAATAACTACGCATACTGTTCATGATGTTCCACATTTCTGTTTCGGGGATTCACCGATTTCGACACACCATCACTGAATTCGAAAACTAAATAACCAGTAAATTGAAATATTTTGAAAATGGTAGTGCCTCTTTCTACCCAAAGACAAGCGCTAACGTAGCAACAATGGCAGCCATTGTTTATTTTGTTCGGTCTAACGAAAAAAACTCTGGTGTGAAACACTCACACAACTTTCTCTTACTCCAGTTCTAAAAATTATAATTGACAAATTTTATAGTTTGTGTACCAAATTTGATGAAATTCGTCGAAAACTGAAAAAACTGTTCAGTAAAAGCGCACTTCCGGTTTACTAATTTTTCTGAAACTCGGAATTTTGGCCATCCATTTATTTTCTAATTAATTTTTTTGTTGTGATCAAATTGTATAATCAACTATGATAGCAATTTGGAGGAAGCTGTAACCCAACCTCCCCCTAAAATGCCTTAAATGAATTTTCCTTGAGAAATTTTCAAATAAAAGTTATAGCTCTTTGTACTTGATATACCAAGTTTAAAGGAAATCGTTGAGCCATTTTTGAGAAAATCGCAAAAACGTAAAAAAACCAACTAGTAAAGTGGTACTTCCGGTTGAGGAATTTTGACAGATAACGTACTGTCAGATCCCATGGTGATACCTAAACGGAATATCAAGTTTGAACTTTCTGCGATTTTTCGTTTTTGAGCTATGCTGTTCAAATACATACACACACTCACACACACACACACACACACACACACACACACATAATCATATTATATATATATATATTATATAGACCATTAGCTGAAACCCCTTTTTTTGGACTCAGGGACCTCAAAACGGATATTTCCGGTGAAAACTGGATATCGCAAATTTGACACGATTGTCTTACTAGGAGTAAGATAAAGTAAAAAAAAAACCAAAAAAATCTAGGTGTCAATGCGCTGCAGAAAATAGGTAGATTCTGTTCGTCCGAGAAGCGAAAACTTTTCGTGTTGTGCGATTTTTGTTTCGTGTTAAATAAAAAAAAAAAAAATGTATGAAATTACATAATATTTTGTCGGGACCGCAATATTATTTCGTGTTAACCGATTTTTCATGTTAAGTGTTTTTCGTGTTTAACATTTTTCATTGTATTTTGTATCTATTTAGTCATTAAATTAGTACGTGTACAAGTCACTAACAATTACATATTGGACGAGCATATTTTATGTTATAACACTGACACCTAATGAAGTCACAATAAATCATTCAGTCCGCAGTGGATTTGGTTAAACTTTTGTCTGAAATTTTCCGATAGCATTCAAAAAATGCTACTTTTTAGGTTAGCAATTCAACTATTAACGGATATTACAGAAATTTAGTTTTTATACTTGAACTAGTACAATTCTCTACAATTCTATCCAAATTTATTTATCCTAATCAATGGTAGCAAACTTATTTTTACCCCATGATCACTTAGTTGATTTATATAGCCATTGAAAGTGACGAAGATAAGAGATAACGCAGAGGAGAAGATTAAGAGAAACTATAAAGAAAAAAAAAACACCGACAACAATGGAGTGAATTATATGAAAGAAAAAAGAAACTTTTTTGTCCAGTCTGTACCAGACATTATTATCACCTTTTCTCATAGTTTACTAAGCCGAAGTAGACTTATAAATAAAATGTATACAATTAAATCTTTGATGGTCTTTTCAATGGTGTTTCATTATTCAAGATTCTTAAATCATTCACGTTAATTGGGTAATTATTTTATATCCATATTGTATCTTGCTGTACAGTTAAAAATGATTAATAAAAGTTCAAATAAAAAGGAAACGGCAAATTATTGAAATAGTTGTCATTGTTTCTTCTACATCGCTATGCGTATACAATTATAGGGGCGGGTGTTGGTGTAGTGGTTATGAGCATGGATTTGTAAGTGGGAGGACCCCGGTTCGAGTCCCGCGTATAACTGCTAAATTTTATATTGGTATGAAAAATATAAATTTATATAGGCATTACTTTACTTTACTTACTTTACTTAATTATAACTTATTATATATATTTATCATATAAATGAACAATAAGCAATTTTTTAAACGTACCTACTTGTTATTTCTGTAACAAAAACAGAAGAATATCTAAGAAATCATTGAAAATGATTATTTGCGTTGGCTCCAAGTTCCATGAAGTGTAAAACAAAGTAAATTCAATCTTTGCATTTCTATAGTTTGAACAAAGCAGAAAAAAAAAGTAAGTAAGAAAACAAATTTAAGTAAAAGATATTCGTTTCTCTTCTCTTCTCAAACCAATGTTCATTTTTAAGCGTTTTCTTTCTTTTTTATATCTACTACGATTTATTGATTGCTCAGTTTGCTGTACGTCCCTAATGAGGAACCTTGGGTACAAAAATACAAAATGTCACAGCTAAGATATTCATAGGAATTCTTTTTTTTTAATTGCAATCTTTTATTCTCAATAGGTAAATCGTAGAATAAAAAAAATAAAAAAAAAAACAGTTATAGAGGAAAGTACAAACCGAATGAATCATGGGAGAAGAGAGAAAAACTGCTATCGATTTTTTCGAAGAAAAAGTCAAACATTGAAAATGTTTTATTATTGTTTATATAGCTGTTGTAAACAGCAAAACTAAGGTTTATTTTCATTCTTTTGTACATTTGCTTGTTTCTACTTGTGCATTGTCATAAATTATACATAGAACAGGATTATGGATAATTAAAATAAGTTATATAATTGTGAAAAACAAATTGATGGAGTTTTCTCTCAAATACAAAATCAATCGATACTTGTATTTGATTTAGTTGCCATTAAAGGACGGATCAGATTTAATATACACATAAAATGTTTCTTTCATGATTTCTACGAATATTTTGGTATTTTCCTTTTTTTTAAATTTTTATTATTCCAAGTTTTTACGCAATCTGTTCGGGCCTTACTTCGATCTGCACTCCACATATTAATAATGTTTAGATGAAATCCCTAGGCTAGAATTATTTGGCATTTTCGGAAATTAACTTATACTGCTGTAATATATTTGTGTGGGGAGCAGTGGGAATAATTCTCATCCCTACTTGTAATAAAAATCAATTATATGCAGAACATATATTATTTATTTCAACGAGAAAAGGGACAGACATAACATTTGTCCCTTCTTATACGGTTTGTACGGGTCGTCGACTGCTACCACTTTTGCACTTCACTATTCCACAGTAGGCTGTAGCTCTTGGGTGAGACCTCCACTGTTCTGTAAAAAAAAACCCAGCGGCCATCCTCCAGGCCTTCCAAGACACAGGGTATCACATTCAGCACCCAGTGGAACCCCCAAAACTTAACCCAAGATCCCACCGCTGCCACCACTGTAATATATCTGTGTAGAGCAATGGGAATAATTCTCATCCCTGCTCGTAATAAAAATCAATTATATGCAGAACATATATTATTTATTTAATCGAGTAGGGACATACATAATACTGCTTATTAAGTATTTTTAATTTCTCTCACTATGTCTATATATTACTTAGTGATAGCTCCTTGACTTGACTTAAATAGAAAATTAAGAGGCGGGGAGAGAAAACTAAATGAGACATAGACTGATAGGCAAAATTAACGGTGTTTGTTAGACGAAATGTTTTTTGTTGGCTGGTAGCACGGAAGGTGTCTCCGCTTTTGAAGGCGGTGATAGAATGGGGCGGTTACTGTCCTTTTTTCCTCTAATGTAGGCTCCTATTGTAGGCAAGTAGGATAATACTTCATCCCCAACCCATGGTTGCTTTCATTTGAATATAATATCTTGGCGTTTCTTGCGGATAGCAAGAAACTAATCCGACGTGTGATATGCCTATGATAGGGGAAGCAGGGCGATACTTCATCCCCAACTCTTGGTTGGCTTCGTTTGAAGATACTGCCTTGGCGTTCCTTGCGGATAGCAGCGAACTAATCTGACGTGTGATATGCCATCATACTCTCATAACCTTATTACCATAGGAAATCTGGAACCACCTCCATTTATGTCATCCCCGCCCACCACTCCACCCTATCATCCTCACTTCGGTGTGACAGTTTTTTATGTCGTTTTTTACGTTCGGTTTCCACCGAATAGGTTCTTACATTTTCAATGTTTAAAAAAAAAAAAACAACAACAATGGGAAGTATCCGAAAATATTTCGTCCATTCTTTATCAGACATTATTATCGCTTTTTTTCTTGTAATCTATCGTTGTTGAAGTGGACTTATAAAAAAAAAAAGTATACACTAAATTATTGTCGATTTATCATTATCATTGTAGTTGTCAACTAAAATGTACATACAAGTTTTGTGGTGAGAGAGGTGTGATGTGATAGCAAGAGAAAAAGATATAATTTTTAATAAATAAATTATAAATCTGGAAATTATAACTAGTGGTTCCAGCCAGCCGCTATCTACAGGTCAACAACCGCGGCAAACAAAACCCTTACAAACAAGGGACAGTCCACTGTCAAGGGAACGCCGCTTAACCCTTTCAAACAGGGGTCATTATACAGAAGCCACCTGGCCTACAAGGGTCAATAAACGCTCAAAAGGCCACCTGGCTACCAGTCTTTGTTAATCACCGACTGGCCACCATCTGTCGCCACGCCGGTCACCGACCTACCAAGGGTCAACACACTGCAAGAGATGTCTTAGTGTGACATGTACTTACACACCAGCCAATGTGTAAGTAATACCAATATAAACTTCGCCCCACTGGAAGAGGGGATCAATATCAAAGGAGTATTATAGCAGTATTATACCAGTCTACATCAGTTATATATGAGTGTTCTATCAGTTACATATCAGTCATACACGAAATATACAACAGTCATAGTTCACGTCAGTTCAAGCAGTTAAGCTTCACACATCGCGAGCGCGTCTCTATTCAAGGTTTAAACATTACATCTTTAATATTTATTAATCATTTCATAATTCATTTATAGTTGTGCATCTTAGTTCATCTAATTTCAAACACTTTAAATTAATTGTTAAAATATAGTCTATTTTCGTAATTCAGTAGTTCGTATTTCGAGTAACAACTCTCTAACTAACAATCACCTATTCATCACTTCAACTCCCTATTCAAGACATCTGATCCCAATAAAGAGGGATAATCAGAATTTGCAGAGGAAGAGAGTCAAACAATTCATTGTATAATCCTGATTGTCTGGAATGAATAAAGGGTTGTATAATGACCAGATTTTCTTGGAAGGATCTCTCGGAGAATCTAGGAATTGAGAATGAGATAGTAAGTGGTAGTAGGATAAGCTTGATTTCAACAGTCCAGCTTCGTGCTCCCACTTTCTCACAAAGGACTGTGAAACAATCAGGTATATCCAAATATAAAACTGTTTGAATTTAGCGTAGTGGCAATAGTGTCTAGAACAGTCACAGATTCTAAAGTACTCGAATTCGCGAAGTAACTTAAAGAACTCGAAAACCAATTTTGTAAAATCGTACTTCCGATAAAACCGATTTTCTTCAAATTTGCAATACTTTCAATGCTTTTAACATTTATTAATTATAATGTAGGTGGTAAAACCTAATATTATACAGCAGTTGTACTTTAGAGGAAACCATAACGCAACTGTTCCCCCAGAAACCCCCAAAAAATCAATTTTCCTGGGAAAATGATTCAAATAAAAGTGATAGGTAACATACGAAATTTATAAAAAAAATCGTTGGAGCCATTTTTGAAAAAATCACGAAAAAATGAAAAAAAAAAAAAAACATTCAGGAAAGTCCGATTCACTACCGGTTGATGGATTTTGCCCGAAACCTTTGTGTCTGATCGGGTGGTAGTGCCTAAACGAAATATCAAGTTTGAACTTCCTGCGACATTTCGTTTGTGAGATATTCTGATAAAACACACACTCACACACACACATATATATATATATATATATACATATATAACAAAAGATCGAAGAAAAGAAGTAAAAAGTGAAAAGTCGTTTCAAGTAATTGAGTCCCATAATATAATTTTTCAATTTAAATTGTCTCTTGGCACTGTAGCGAAAAAATATAAATGTAGACATGGACTTGCATTGAGTATAATCTAATTTAATATTAAACATTTATATGATAGTGTACAGAACATTCTTAAATATATTAAACATTTACTTTTGTATACTAACAATTTTAGAAAGAGTTTTTAGAATCAATCCAGAGACAATATCCATTTCAGGTGGACTATTAAAGTTTCTGAATAACTGGTATAAAAAGCTGTAGTAAAAAGCAATTGGTGTAAAAATCAATGCTAGATATTTAAAAAAAAAGCTTTGCACTTATTATTATAGCAAAGGCATTACATACTTGATATTCAATTCAGCTATCTGAGGAATAACTTAAGGGAAAAAAACAGAAACTTAGAAACTGTTATTGCAAATAAAATAAGTTAATTAAACTCATGTTAAAGTTGTAGTAGAAATATATCTATTTATATTAATTGTATTGTTATATTAGAAATAACTTTTGTTGTTTATATTTCTAAATATAGATAGTTATAAATGTTTTCTTAAAATAAATTGCACGAAACAATATAAACTAACAATTAGTTTGCTGTAAAAGCAAAAACTAAGAATAGTAATTAATGGAACAAATTGAATATATAAAATCATGCTTTAAAACTTTTAGTTAGCTAAATTAATTCTATAATAGAAAAATAACTCTATATAATTTATTGGTGCGTAATGCATTACTTACAAAATTACAATTTTCAAAGGGTTCTTTTTAATATAAAACTACACAAGCTGTACAAGTCAGTGTATTTAGTGTTGAAAACCTCTATTTGTAAGTCTGAAATTATAAATTAGAGGCCATTAGGATGACTGGATGGAGGCTACTAATAAGCTTAATTAACGCATATAAATCACGGGGCTGGCTGGAAATAAGCTACACATTTTGCTAGGAAGTGGAGAAAACTTCCCTGTAGTGTCCTATGTAGTGAAATGTTACTGTGAAGCGTTTGTGGGGCTTCGGATTCAGTTCCTGGTAAAAAATGGAAAAACCAAGGTCTAGAAACTACATGAAAGTTGTAGGTAATAATTATGATTAACTACTCAGTATAAACACAGTTTTGTTTTGTATATCACAAGGACGGTTTCGACACTAAAGTGTCATCTTCAGCCTGTATTTACATTGATCATGAATTATGGCCTTTGTTTATAATGTAAATACAGGCTGAATATGACACTTTAGTGTAGAAACTGTCCCTGTTATACACAAAATAAAATTATGTTTATAATAATTTATTTCAAAATATTATATATACATATATAGGGTGACCAGAGTTATATGCTCCACCCACTTTTTTTTTAAACGGCGGGAAATTTCGAAAAAATAGAAAACACGTAGTTAATCATTTTTAGTCTAGTTTATTTTCAGTGATTGATCCATTTTTTTATACCCCAATATCCCGAGATACAGCATCCAACTTTTTTTTTTCAAATGGAACATTATATTTTTTTTTGCATATTTTTATAGTAATTGAGCCTCTAAAAAAATAAAAAATTTAAAATCGGTTAGGTTTTTCAAAAGTTATGGTAATTTAAAATATGAAAAACAAATTTCAGTTTAATGTCAAAATTACCTTATTTTTTCTTTAAAGAAGCTGTTCAAACTGGACACTATCAACGGATAGGCAAGCCAAAGCTCTGAACTCCCACGCTCTGTTTGTAGCAGCACTTAGGTGGCAAAGTCAACATCTAGGCAGGCTAGAATTATTCGACGTTCCAGATCTTCGACTGAAGGCACGGGATTAAGGTTACTGTACTCTTTATTTTTTAGATATCCCCACAAAAAATGCACAATTTTATGGACTGATGAATCAAAGTTTACCAACAATGGCCTTCTTAATCGTTGGAACTTTAGAATATGGGCAGAAGAAAATCCACAAGTTACCTTCGCCACACGCCATCAGGTTGTTTTTTCTACAAACGTTTGGTGTGGAGTTTTAGGAAACCAACTAATCGGCCATACTTCTACAGAGGGAACTTAACTGGTGAAAGGTATCTAACTTTTTTAAGAGACATTTTGCCAGTTCTGCTTGAAGATGTTCCTCTAAAACGTCGGTTAGATATGTATTTTCAACAAGATGGTTGCCCGGCACATAATGCGAGAGTTGTTCGACGTTACCTGGACAGAAATTTCCACGAAAAGTGGTTAGGAACTCATGGTCCGATCCAACGGCCACCTCGATCTCCGGACTTAACCCCAATGGACTATTTTTTATGGGGATATCTAAAAAATAAAGTGTACAGTAACCTTAATCCTGTGGCTTCGGTCGAAGATCTGGAACGTCGAATAACTCTAGCCTGCCATTGTTGACTTTGCCCCCTAAGTGCTGCTACAAAACAGAGCGTGGGAGTCCAGAGCTTTGGCTTGCCTATCCGTTGATGGTGCCCAGTTTGAAGAGCTTCTTTAAAGAAAAAATAAGGTAATTTTGACATTAAACTGAAATTTGTTTTTCATATTTTAAATTACCATAACTTTTGAAAAACCTAACCGATTTTAAAATTTTTTTTTTTTATTTTTTAGAGGCTCAAGTACTATAAAAATATGCAAAAAAAAATATAATGTTCCATTTGAAAAAAAAAAGTTGGATGCTGTATCTCGGGATATTGGGGTATAAAAAAATGGTTCAATCACTGAAAATAAACTAGACTAAAAATGATTAAATACGTGTTTTCTATTTTTTCGAAATTTCCCGCCGTTTAAAAAAAAAGTGGGTGGAGCATATAACTCTGGTCACCCTGTATACAGTTTTTACATGGAGTTTCAGTTTGTACCATAACCTCCTAGCTATTTACATTAATAAGGATAAAAAGTTAAACAAACTAAACAGTTATATTAAGGGGGAAAAAATGGCAAAAACCCTAAGCAGTACAAACTCCCTTTATATGAGCACGTTTCTCACCCTGCGATGCCTGTAATCAACTCCAACGTTATAGTCGCCTATGTTCCTGCAAAGCGTGTTATTACTAAGACTAGTAAATGCAAAAAACTTTTCAGTTGCGAGGAAAATACATTCTTCTACTTTATCCATTTTGCAATTCTCGTACAAATCATTAATTCTTGTGTACCGTGGCGAGTTCTTTGCTAGCCTTGGTTTGCTAGTTCTTGAAAACTTGTTTTGCATTATCTGCAGGCCATCGATATTAGTTCTGCAGGTAATACTCCAGGAGGGGCATGCATACAATAGTATGGGTTTGACAACTACCTTATATAGCAACAGCTTATTACTTGGGGTCAGTTTAGACTCTCTGCAGAGTAGCGGAAATAGTGCTCGGATCGCCGCGTTGCCTTTGTTAATACGCTCCTTTACGTGAGGCGTAAAGGTAAGTTTACGGTCGAGAGTGACACCTAGATAGCCACTGCCTGCCCTTGGAAGTGTACTTCTTTCCAAAGCACGGGTCTACGCTTGGGAAAAAAGATAGTTTCGGTTTTGCTGTTATTAATTTTAATTTTCCATCTATCGCAATATCTGCTGAGGAGGCCATTGCTTCTGACAATCTGAACGCGATTGTGTCAATTCTCCATGATGAAGAATAGAGAGCAACGTTGTCAGCATATAAGGCCAAGCTAACGTTTTTGGGGTTAGGCAACGTGTTGAAATATATAAAAAATAGCACCGGGCCGATGATTGAACCCTGAGGAACTCCGGCAGCAATTTTGTGAGCTTCAGTGTCGACACGGAATTTTCTGTTTTCCAAGAAGGAATGAACAATTTTGATGATATAGGGAAGGAAGTTATAATTAATCAGTCTAGAGAGTAGACCATCGTGCCAGACTGTATTAAAAGCCTTCTGAATGTCCATCAGCATCAAACCTGTATGTTTACGGTGATGGAAAGCAGCAGTTATGTCGTCTACTAGCCTAGTTATCTGGGCAGTTGTGGACAGACCAGACCTAAAGCCAAACTGCTCCTCTCTGATGATACCGTTACTTTCTAAATGCTTATTAATTCTTGTTAACAGGATTCTTTCAAAACTTTTTCTGATGGAACTCAGAAGACTTATAGGCCTGTAATTGTTAGGGTTACTAGAAGACTTTGAAGGTTTTAAAATAAGGATGTTTTCCAAGGAGTCGGAAGTGACCAAGAGTGAGTGATTTGTTAAGTAGGTTGGTTAGGAATACAAGGGCTTTTCGAGGAAGGTGTTTTAAAAACCGGTTATGTATATTATCGAGGCCTGGGGCCTTTTTATTCTTTCTAGAGCTTATAATTTGGGAAATTTCTTTAGGACTTGTTAGTTTACAGTTAGCAGGCAGGCTGGTAGGAACAGTTTTTGAGAAAATTTTTAATTTCAGTTGTACTTTTTTAGAATGAGTAGGGGCACTTATATCGGCATTTTGCAAATGTTCCTGTTCCAAATACTCAGCCATGAGGTTTGCTTTATCGTTATCGGAGCAAGCTTCAGTACCGTTATATATGATAATTATGTTTATACTGAGAAATTCATCCAAACTAATTTATAGAAGAATATATTATAAAAGATCATAATTCATAGTCTTCAATCTTATCAATCAGTCAGGAAGGAGAAATATTCTAAACGATTGGGTGTCAGTCTGATTCACTGGAGCCAACGGAGACAGAGGTTTTCTGCGCCCATTTAACTTAATATAGGAAACATTTTTTATAGGAAACTGTTCGAAGGAATGCTCTCTAACAAAGCAGTTGGCCAAGTCGCATTGTATTAAATTTTGTGCCTTGTTTCCCTACTAGCAATGACCCCAATTTACAGTACCTGACTCTAAAATACACTCTTTTTGAAGGTAAATTTAATATTTAATATATTTTATAAAACTATTTATTTTCATTGCTTTCTTCCACTACACATTCCTGTACCATTTCTGAACTGAAATAGAAGACTCAGCGCTTTAATGGTGGCCTAGAGATCACAATCTCTTGATTTCTATCATTTCTCTCTAGAATGAACTTGGGCACACTATCCAATGCGAAAATTTTAGGCTGAAAGTTGCTGGAGAATTTTCTGCCATTGACCACGAGTGTGTAGTTCCAAGCCCGTACCCTCCAGCATCAGGTCCCTCCGAGTCAACGCCCAGCCGTATAAGTGTAAAGAGACTTAATCTGTATTGTATGAATTGCGGAAAAAGAAGTTGAATGAATATTCCACATCACATCTTTGCTAAATACTCTGAATAATGAGGAAAAAACCATATATTACATAAAAATGACGTGGGAAGCTAAAAGTCAAGATTCCCCAGTGTCCTTCTAATAGCGCTAAAATCACACTCAAATTTTATTCCCAGAACCATTAGATCAAATCGGTGATAGCAAAACGGAATTTCAAGTTGGAACTGACTGTGAATTGTCTGTCTTCATTATACGTCCATATTATAAACAATATAAACAATCAGTCCTTGGAACACGCTCCAATTATTAAATACCTAGGAATGATTCTGGGTTCCTCTGTGACCTTCAAAATCATATTCAATATATTAATAGTAAAGCCATGAAAATGTTGGGCTCTTTGAGCAGAAATCCCAAGGATTTCAATAATATCGTCACCTATAAAAAATTGTACACATCGCAAGTCAGACCCATTGTTGAGTATGCCTCTCCTGTTTGCACCCCTTCCAAACAATGTCATATTATTTACAATAGAACGTATTCAAAAAAGATTCTGCAAAATTATTTTTTATTCTCGGTTTTACTCAGATCTGCACCCTTCTTAATCTGCAACTTCCGTACTTGAACATCTGTCTCTGCTTCCACTTGAAGTAGAAGATACCAAATAGAACTAATATTTCTATACAGTCTACTTCACAATCAAATCAATAGTCCTTACTTGCTTGAACAGTTACAATTCAGAATTCCCACTACCCACACCAAATTATTTCACATAGTCAATGTTCCATATTCCAAAACTTCCTACCTTCAAAACTTATGCTGACATTGTCGCTATTTACAATCACTCCTGGGGACTTGACACGATCATTAACAGACTTACAACTTCAATAGACAAAATAACAAAATACTGTACAAAATAGAAAATAAAAATTAACCTCAACAAAACCAACGCCATACATTTTCCAAAACGCAGGCCCATAATCAACAAACTAATCACTAAATATAACAATACTATTATATCAGGGACAAACAGTGTTAAATATCGGAATAACTAGCAGACTGAACTTTACCACTCACATACAGAACCAAGCCAACTCAGGTAAGAAGGCCATCAGACTACTCTTTCCGCTAATCTCCCGTGACTCCAAAATGACTGCACGTAACAAATTTCTACTCTACAAAACCGTAATCAGGCTGATGTTGCTATACGCTTCCTTCACCTGGAGCCTAATCTGTGCCACTAATATTAAAACGTTACAGAGTATAAAGAACAAATGCCTTAGATTCGCGACTCACTCACCACGCTACACGAGAAAACTTCAACAGAAACTATACACAACTACATAAAAAATAGACTACTAAGCCTACTGTCATCCTTAGATTCCACACAAACCCTCTTTGCCGCGAAATTGCTAATTATGACAGAACAATTAAATACAGACACAAGAGAATTAGAAGCATCCTTAAATATCCCTTCCCCCTGAGCTGCAGGTTTTTCCTTCCTTTTCCCCTGCATTGTAAATCCCCAATAATAATGTGTCAGTTTTATTTGTATTAAAGGGTGTAATGCTTATACATTGGAACTTCAATGTCAATTGTAAATATGTATATAACATTTGTAAATAAAATTGAATTGAATTGTAAATTGTAACCTTCAAAACAGACTTGTTCATAGGATTGTGCGGCTAACCAATTAGGAGTGTTCAATAATGATATTCATAGTTTCGATCAAACCATTAAGGCATTTATCAGCAGCATTCTATTATAATAATTTATCATTATATATCGTTTTTTTACTTTTTTATGAATAATTATTCAATATTATCATGTTTTTTTTTTTTTTTATATTGTTTATTTTGTATTTTGCATTTTCACAATTTAAGTTTGTAGTTTCATTATTTAGTTTATTATGTAAAATGTAGATGAGTATGTAGATAAATTATATAGCTGGTTGCTTAAATTAAGCGAATATGATTTTTACATTGAGCATAGATCTTGAAAAAATATCGCGCATGCTGATAAGTCTTTATAGTCGTTTTATATGCTGCATTAGTACTGACCGGACAGCTGATGATGAGTATTATCCGACCATAGATTTATTTGAGATTGCTCAGTAACAAGCTGACGATCCAGTATGTCAACAATTAAGAAATTCAAAAAATTACAAAATCAATGATCAAGGCCTCTTAGTTACAGTTTGAACAATTGCATTTTAGTACCGTCGGGGTTGCGTGATACTATTCTACGCCTTTGTCATGAGAATCCGTTATCACCACATTATGGGATGCAGAATACGTATGAATGTATAAAAACACAATTTACGTGGCCAAACATCTCTAATGATGTACAAAAATACGTTCAAACCTGTTATAGCTGTGCCACAAGGAAAACAAAAGATGCCTATAAGCCAACTTTAGGCAAATCTTCAGTGAGCCAAAAAATGTCTGGCAAGCCATTTCCGTTTACGTAGTTGGACCACTAGATGCATCTGTGAACAGCGATAGAGGTGAAGAATATAAATATATATTAACGATAATTTGTCAATATTCACGCTATTTGGAGATATTTCCCATGGCTAACCAAAAAGCTGAAACCATTGCACAAACTATTGTTAACAATATATTCACAAGATGCGGGACGCCCGAATATCTTCTTACAGATCTGGGTACGAACTTTACATCCACATTATACTCCAGATCTGTGAGCTACTAAAAATTAAAAAAGTGTGCATATCATCCGGCTTCTAATGGTCGTCTAATGCGTGTGCATAGAGACATTGCCAACAATTTATCGCACTATGTGCAAACTGATAAAAATTGGCACAAATATCACTAGTTAAAGCGGCCCACAATTCCACCAAAACGTTTTGACAAATTATACTCCCCAGGAAATTGTTTTCGGAACGAAATTTCAGGCTTCTCAACTATCAGGAGAAAAACTTACAAAATTTTAATATACACACCAAATGTCTCTACGACAAAATACAACAAGTCAGGAAACAGGTCAAATAAAATAACGAAAAAGCCAAGTTAACAAGAGAAAAATATTACAATAAAAATGTTTCAAAAGAAAAACTAAACGTAGGTGACCATGTTTATTTAAAAACATTCAAATCCACGGGAAAATTCATGAAAAAATTCCATGGCCCTTATCAAATTCATAAAATATTTCCAAACCACACAGCTACCATAACTCTCAATAGCAATGAGAAAAAATTGGTACACCTCAGCAAGCTGAAAAAGGCCCACATTAGAGATCAATTAAAATTGCATGCCATGATCCTGAGGCCGGGAAAAAAATAAAAAATTTCAAAAAAGCACATTTCTCAAAAATAAATAAATAAAATTAAAAAAAAATTCCTGGTGTTGGGAGGAGAGAATTTCATTCTTATCTAGTCCAAGGAAAATTTTCAAAATTTCAAACAAAAATTTATCCTTCATGTGCTAGAGTAACAACATTTTCTTTTAATAAATACAAATTCAATAATTTCAGGTCTACGATTTCAACAAATTATTTAAACATTTTAATTATTCAATTTTATTTACAGATCGCGAAGAGATATCTTCAAACATTTTTATAAATAATACATTCTATTTTTTTCCCCCAAATGACGATGAAAATCCCTTACAATGGTGATATAAATTTATTGTATTTTCGTAAATCTTTCTTTTAATGTTCCAGGTCAAATTCTTTCATGTATAGCACAATTTCATTTCTTTAAAACATGTTTCAGAATTCAAAGGGGGTCAAAATACAATTGATTTAACAATTTATAAGAAATTTTAGGTCCAAGAAACAGAACAATGTGACTTTCACTGTATAGATGTTTTTCCCAGACACCAGAACAATCAACTGCAAGACAGCCTCAAGACAAAGAAATCAAGCTAACGACCCCACAGACAAGCCAAAATCTATTCAACCAATGGCCTTTCCAATCCTTTGCAAGAAGTAATTGTCTACACAGATACAAAGGAGGTCAACTTTATAATGAATTTACAAATTTATAAAAACATTTTAGGTCAGAAACAATGTGGACATCTTTCACTGTACTTTGCCAGATACTAGTGAGAATGAATAAAACGTACAAAGGTTTTGAAGTCGATAACTCTACAAACAAGCCGAATAACTGGCCTGGTCACCCTTTAGAAGAAGTGATTAAATAGCAGGTAACAAATTTTGTAAATCCCTTAAGTATTATTAATATTTAATATTATATATTTAACCCTCACTATTAATCTTTTCATAATATTTTATAACTAAGTATGATTTTCTTCAGCAACATCAAATGAATGAAAAAAAAAATGAATTTCTTAATCTTTAAGTTATGTACATTTTTTTTTCTCTCTCTCACGACCTTTTAGCAACTTCGGAATTATCTAGGAAGGGAAATGTTAAACAATTAAAACAATCAATTAACCGATGATATTACGAAATCTGCAGACATCGTTCCATGCTTCGAAAATTTAAATTATTTATGTGCACATCACCGATACTCATGAGTTCATTCCCAGAACCTTTGCGATCGCTCCTTTCTCACAAAATTGTGCAAAAATTCCTTATTCTTGCAACCTATATTCCTGCTCGCTTAGCTCTAGATTTAAACTTTAATCAATAAGCAATCATTATAAAATCTATTATCGTAAAATCTATTATCAATGATATGAATAATAAATTAAAATAAAACAGCTATCAACGATAACAATGATACTACATACAAAACTCAATTAATTTAAATCGACGAAAATAAAAAATAAAAAATCACAAACCTTAATAAAATAACAATAATAATAGCATGTCAGAATATGGCCTAAAAAGTTAAACTGTTAAAAATAAAAAAAATCGAATCATTCACTTTGAGTCACTTTAGGAAAGCTTCATAAAATTTAAAAGTTAAATTATATAAGAAACATTAAAACAAACATTCCTAAAAGGAGGAATTTTGAATAAACAAATCGAATCATTGCACTTTGATGCACAATAGGGAAATTTCAGAATCACTTTGATTGAACGAACATACAATGGACTGGAGGATCATCGTCAAATGGGAGAATGCATACTGACACTCCTTATTAACTGGGGTGAATACATAATTACATAATACATATTGACACTGTTTATTGGCTGGACTCACATTCATCGTCTTCGACTTGACAAAAATTCGTCGATCAAAATGGTACTATTATTTTTTATCTTCAAAAATTATTTATTACTAACTACTATTATCCTTATTCCGAATATATTCTTTGAATATTTTGCTTTACTAATTACTTCTCTTCTTAGAATATTTTCTTTTCACTAACCTTATTTTTTTTAACATTCCCTTGTTTTTATCCTTATCCTCTTTTATTTTTATTAATTATATAAAATACACACACAAAAGTAATTATCATTCCTAGATGGATAAATATTAATTGTAAATAGGTGTGTTGTATAATTCGAAAGAAACAAAACAAAAAAAAAATCAATATAATAAATTAATATGTTAATTATAATCATTAATTATTAAGCTAACATAACAGCAGTTATACTAATAAATAAATGTATCCAATTGAATTTTATTATTCTATATAGTAATTAAATAAACAAAATATATTTCTTTTTGTTGTGGTGGTTGGTTCCGCAGAGCTGGAAAGCATCAGAGACATTTTCCGTGGTAGCCTGCTTCATTTTGTGGTTATCGACCGGTTTCGGGCGTTCGCCATCTTCAGATGCGTTTTTAAAACTGTAGTTTAATCGTTGTTTAATTTTATTTAGATTTATTTTGTCGTATCTTTTTTATTGCTTGTAGATTTAATATTTGGTTAGTTAATCGTGAAGTAAGTCTCCCTCCAACAACAGAGTTTAAAGATTAGACCCCCGCGTCCACTGTAAGAAAAGAATTTGCCCTTTAACAACCCAAACACGTGTTTTCCCACCCATCTGGCCACATCCCTTTACCTAGTTTAAGAGTTTAGTATTTTAAAAATACACCTCAGTTAGTGTGAAACTAAGTCTCTGTACGAGTCTATGTTGGCACACTGTCTGAAAAACGTATCCTAAGATGGGCGAACGCCCGAAACCGGTCGATGACCACAAAATGAAGCAGGCTACCACGGAAAATGTCTCTGATATTTCTTTTTCTTCATTGTAATTGTTATCAATAATTTTGTTTTCTCAATGTCAATATTACAAACTATCAAAACCACTTAATAATTACGCTTTACATGTAAATAGATAGAAATAAGAAATAATAATAATAATAATAATAATAATATATTTGAACTTTAAATAATATATTCAATTGAAAATAAGTTTTTTCTTCTATATTCTTATATCATGTTAATTAAATTCATTATAAATAAAAAATTGAAATGATTCAAACATAAAAGAAAATAATTCAATGTAACAAATGAATATTTTTCAAACATAAAAAATTAATTTAATGTAACAATTGAATATTTTCAATGTTAATGATTCAAACATAAAAGAAAATAATTTAATTTTATAAGGTTTTCAATAGTTTTTATGCCAATTTTTTTTGCGAACTAGAGACAATTTTCATTATCTATTTATTCTAAATGATTGAGTTATGCTGAATTTCTTTTTTCATGGTTGTAAATACTTGTATATTTTTTTATTACTGCCATGAACTACAAATTCATAAATTCATTCTGTTCCTCTCTCTCCTTCGTTCTAAAATGACACAAGAATATCTCATTATCGCTTGCTTCAACATCACTAGCTAGCACCGCAACGTCACCATTGCTATGTTTCAGCATCCTTAGCTAGGCTCTCAACGAGACCATAACTAGCTGCTACAGCATTAGCTAGTTTTCATCATCATTGCTAGCTTTCAACATCACTGACTAGCTCGCAACAGCTTCATCACTAGCTTTCTGCATCAAAAGCTAGTCTCCATTAACTTAGCTAGTTTAAACAACCCAAGCTACCTGCAACAAACTCGTAGCCAAACAAGATGTGCTACACACATACACTCACACGCACGCTCAAATTTTACACATATGAAAAATTTCATCAGGAGAGGGGATGATGTATGTAACAGCAACCAAAGAGAGCAAAGAGAAGCTCAACTACTCTCTCGGAATGGAGTGGGAGAAGCTGTATAAATATAGCGAGAGTCCATAAAAACACAGTTGAATTCAGTTCAATACATCCAATCGCTACGTGTCATTTTCATACCACTCTACCTTAAACATTTCTCTATTGTAAAGTCCAGGCATTATTAATATATTAGTTAACCAGTGTTAACCAAGTCTTCTTCTTATATCATCAACCAGACCTAAATTCTCTCCAGACCTAACACATCCATTATATTGTATATATATTTAGATGATATTTTAAATTTTATATTCTTATATTATATATTTTTTATATTTGTATTATATATTATGATTTTATATTTATATGCTTATTGTTTTGGTTTCCTTTTTGTATTTACTATTACGAATATTGTAAAAAGGGCGTTTGCCCTTTATAAGTATCTCTAAATAAATAAATAAATAAATACGTACACTACCAAACATGAAAACACAAACACAACATGCACATACACACATTCACTCACAATACACATTACTATACTGTATGCAACAACATTGACAACATGACAATTTGACATGATCGCAAAATTCTGATGACAGAATAATAAGTAAAATTAAGTATTAGTTGTATTTTAAAAAAATTTCTTTGCAGCCAACAAAGTTGGAGGTAATAAATGGAAAGATTTTTCACAGTAGGAAAATATGTCCTTTTATATATAAATACCTATCACTTAGCCATAAAATAGCTGCTGTCACTTTGGTGACGTGAAATGGATAAGAGATGGATTATTTGATATATTGGTTTTTTGGTATAACAAAAAGGAAAAGTAATGTCAAAGGCATATCATTTCCATGAAATATTCATATTTCTTGATGTAATAAAGTTAGAATTTTTCTTCTTTCTTTTCAGTATCACTAGTGTTTTCTGTTTTTTTTTCTTCAAAGCACACAATAAATTTAGATTATCGAGCCACTTATTATTATTTAATAGTGAACAGTTTTTAGTAAAAAGAAATTGTTAATCAAGTAAATAAATATTATCCATCCCTCTTACTTTTATCCATAACTTCATCAATGCGAGTTATTTTAAGAGAGCACAGATTACAAGAGATGAGAGGATGGACAAAACTTTCATTATCACTTGACCATTGTTCGTCTCCCACATCTCATCATATGCCTCTAGCTTCGATGTATGTTCATCCTGCTTTCTGCAAAATTTGCTATTTATTTTTTTATTCCAAATATAATATTGGTAGGAGATATTTCAGTTCATCATAATCGGCTCCCACGGAAGCTTGCCTTAAATACTTCAGTTATTATAATTTAATATCAGATAAAGTACTGACAGAGAACAGATTTTAGTGCTATTTTTTTAATTTAAGGCACGTCAACATCTATGGTCATTGGTGCCCGGAGCCTTCTCAGTGCACTGCCGGCCTCCGGATAGTGCTCCGTCGTTACAGACAACACTGTCCATCACCGGATAGCAGCATAGTTTGGACTCGATCCCGGATCCTCCGCGTGGGAGTCCAGTGCGCTAACCACTGAGCTAATCCCTTCCCTGGTGCTATTTTTAAGAGAAGAGCTAACAAAATTAGCTTCTTTCAGAAAGTACTAAGAAGCGATTGTAAAGATGCCTAAAAAACAATTTATTATTTTCCCAATAATTAAAAAAACATTTTGTGGAAGTTTTAGTTTAAAATTTCTTCTTATTGTTCACCATCCTCCTCTTTTGAATTCTCTGTGAGTTTTAAAACTGATTAAACCCTAAGCACAATATCCTAGTAAAGATCAAGACTGTGTAGTCAGAACCGTTACTAACTATGGGGTTCTGCATCTTTCTTGTCGATACTAGGTCCAAGGCCTTTGAACATTATAGGCCTAAATTCACATTAAAAGCAAGTGCGCTAGGTAACACACTGTGATCGGGGTTTCTCTTGTGGACTTTGATTATAAGATAAATATTTAATTAATATTATCTTAAGCGCTATGTTGTGCAATTGTTCATTGTGCATAAACTGGTCCTAATGCAATTCGAGGGTTGTTGTTTTGGTACAGCTTAATGTATTCTCTTAGCTGGCTGTCAAAACTGGGCAGCCCATAGTAAGGGCCTTTTGTGTTTATGTTTACGGAGTAGATCATTGCGCTTTTAGTAGTGAGGTCATTGCGCCTCCTCATAAGTAGCGAATAGAGAATCTGTTTGAAAATCTAATATTGGTTTTAATATTAAGTGTAAAACATTATTTTGAATCGAGTTATTGGATAATTAGTGCAGGCGTCCTATTAAGGATAATATAATGTATATTTATGTTATCAATTACATAAACGCAAGATAAACATGATTAAAACTAGAAAAAAAAAATTGTATGATACACTCAAATGACTTTCTCTTACAGCAGAATACAATAAATATAAAAATGATATATTTTCCTTAAACTTGCAAACTTGTATTCAGTTGCCTTAAGATAAATATTAGAGCTCATGAGGTACATGTTGTTTAATATCCATGGCAGGAATTCACTTGAGGTACTTACATTATAGTCCACAAAAAAAACGCGCATAATTATTCCAGCAATGCATTTATTTAATGCATCTTAATATTATTATACTGAAGTGATATTTTGGAGGAAGGTTACCGTTACTATTCCCCCCCCCCAAACTTTTTTCCCGGAAAAAATATTTCAAATAAAAGTGATAGGCAATTATGTGTTTAGATAGTATATGAAGTTTAAACAATAACACGTTTTCTATAAAATCGTGAGAAACAGGAAATAAAGAAAAAATGAGAACAATCGTAAATCAGTAAATCACACTTCCGGATGATGTATTTTGACCTAAAAACTTCGTGTCAGATATGGTGGTAGTTAACGGCATTTCAAATTTGTGCTACCTTGAGAATTTTTTGTTTTTTCACCGGAAATATTTTTTGTATTTCACCGGAAATAGTCGTTTTGGGGTCCTCTATGTCTGAAAAAAAGTTTGTGCGTGTGTGTGAAAGTTAACAAAATATCTCATAAATGAAAAATCACCGGAACTTCAATTGTGATGTTCCGTTTATTCGGCACTAACCCACTAAATCTGACACGAAAATTTCGGACAATTTTCGCAAGTGCGAATTTGCTGGATTTTTTTTTTTTTAGTTTTTCGTAATTATCTTTTTCAGTGTATAAATTATTCATGTAATTTTTTGTATCAATATTCACAAGACAAACAGTTCAATGTTAGATTACATTTGATTAGATTGATCCGGTGGGGGGAGGTGAGGAGACTCCAACCCAGATACCGTAGCCTACCCATTGACGCTTATTGTGCCAATCAATGTGTAGTGAGGAATCCTCCCCTCTTCATGAGGTCAAGGACCTTCCTCTCCAGTCCTTTATGCAACACGATTTCCTTCGGTCTCAACGTGCCAAAGATCTCGCACCGAAATCTGCCGATTGCGACACAGTCAAACGACAGGTGAGAGGCCGTCTCCTCCTCTTCCTGACACAGTGTGTACAAGGTCCCCGAGCTAATTAGCCCCTCCTTGTGTAGATCCTTTTTAAATCTACCACGCCCTGTAAACAGGCCCGCTATCAGACAAATCTAAAACCTGCTTAAATCTAGGGTTTTTTTGATTCTTCTCTTGCATAGCCCAGGCATCATCACCTTGCTATGTTTTGCCCCAGTAACGGCTGTATATCCTCTGAGTCCATTCCTTCAGAAACGCCCTCGCCGTTCTTTTGTCTATCCCCAGAACAGGTTCCGGCCAGTTCAATGTTAAATAGACTTAATTATTTTTGGATTCCGCATTAATTTTGAATTTAATCATTAATTCTGCATATATCTACAATTCATATTTGTTATTTTGCTTACATACCATTTCTGTTTAAAATATCCAAATTGAATTTAAGCTATGCTAGTTTAGTGGCAAATAACGAGATTACACCTTACCAGATAGAAATATATTCCAAGTATTAATAAAGATATGTAACAAATGTAAGTTATAGCTGAAGTTGGCCTTATTAGGCCGAAACGTCCTACGAAAGCTACGATTTTCTCCTTAAAGATATCACCAAAGTTCTTCCATTTTTGAAGATCAATTATGTAGACCTTTTTGTTTGAACTTTTTTTTTTAAAGAAAATTGAGTTTAATTGTTCTGGGGACATTGAAAGGTTTGTAAAATTTTGTTTTCTTTTCTTTAAAATTTCGTTGTATTAAATTTTTGGTTCCTCAACCGATATAATATTCAATCCTACAGAACATTTAGAAAAATAGTTGAAGAAAGTTTGTTGCTTATAATGGATTTGAGAAGGAGAGAGAATTAGAGTTAGGTAGAATGGATTTTAGAAAAATAAACTAGAATGAAAGAACACAGAACTCTGTTTAATGAAATAACACATAAACTGCAAGGACTTTACAATAGAAGTTAGGTAGCGAAAGATATATGTAGAGATAGACTGGCTGAGTGATGAGAAGGTAGTAGGTTGCTGACTGTTGTAAAACTATGCTGCTTTCGCTCTGTTTTTATGAATCGAACTGTCCCTCCTGGCCCTCCTAATCGAACTAGTCTGGCCTAGGTGGGGAGTAACTAAATATGATTTATTTAATTTTTCTCCGCTCTTCGGATCCTATGAATCTTTGATAATTCGGATCCCATTACATCATTCTACCAATATAATAGGTGTGAGTAGGAAAGAGAATTAGAGAGAGTGGATTTTAAGACGAAATAAACTAGATATGCTGAACACTGTATAATGAAAGAAACGCACAAACTATAAATATATTACAAGTATATAGAAGTTAGATAGCGAGAGATATATAAAGACTGATGAGAAAGTAGTAAATAGGTTGCTGACTGGTTGTTAACTTGTCGTATACTGTTGTAAACCTGTCCACTTGTAAGGCTAGCTCGGCTGTATATACATAGAATCTCCCACCCTAGTCTGGCCTTGGTAGCGAATAACTAGGTTGATTTTTTGTTCTTCGGATCCTTAGTGATTCGGAT